>VSMD01100858.1:0-66704 GCA_008750895.1 Mirza zaza | reverse complement strand
GGTGAGTACACGTGGAGCCCATTTTTCTGATGTTGTGTCACCTCACTTTGGGTAATGGGCTTAAGCTCAATGCAGGATAATATAAGTGGTGCTAGCTCGCTGTCATTTCTTAGAATTGAGTAATATTCCATTGTAAACACATAGCAAATTTTAATAATCCACTCATGAATTGATGGGCACTTGGCTGTTTTATTCACTATAATTTCTCTGCTTCCTGATTTGATCCTTCCTTTCTTTCATTTTCTACTATGTAGCTCTCCCTCTGCTGATGGGTCCACCTTTTCCTCTGTTATTCTGCATGCTTCTTGTCAAAGTCCATCCCAGCACAGGTATAATTACTGCTCATGTGTAATTAGATAGGTAATTTTTAAGATATACGATTTTATCGTGTTCCCAGAAAGAAGTTATGAGTGTGCTGCGCATTTTACCTTGGACAATTTCTACAGTTCTTTTCAAGATGACCAAGATCCAGATGATTTGTTGTGACCCGATGTTCACAGTGAAGCATTCAGGAACATTAATAACAGCTCTCATTTATTCAGGCTTTACCAGGTGCCAGGCACTGTTCTAGGCACTTTACCAGGTACCAGAAACAAAAATCATAAGAGGTAGGCACTATGGGTATCCCTAATCTAGAAATGATGACAATGAAGCACAGAGAGTTTTATTAGGTGGCTCAAAGTCACATAGTAAGTGGTGAAGCTGGGATCATGGCAGAGGCAGTGTGGCTCCAGAGTCCACATTATTCACTGCTGTGCTGTACTCTCTCTCTGGGGAGGCCTTGGATCTTAAATCTGTAATCCTGAATGAGAAACTTACAGCCATTACTTGTTACTGTAATGATCAAATCCCATTTGTGACTGGTTTGTATTATTCAAATAATGGTAATAATATGGGATATTGTTATTTAACAGTAAAGATATGAAAATGGAAAAAAAGTCAGAAGAATACAATAAGGAAGGTTGCCCTACTAGTATCATAGATAGTCTGACTGAAAAAGCTTTGAGATTGTCTAGTTTAATCCCATAATCTTCCAATGAGCAGCCTGAGACATACTTGCATTTAGAAAATTACTCAATCCCATGGCTTCGTACACTGAGCTTGGAATTTTCTCCTGATTATGTTTTCTTTTCTTTTTTTATTTTGGAATCTGGACCCCAAAGTTCTGTTTTTGAGCGCTCCCAGTATGTAAATGTAATTATAAATAAACCCATGTCCCACTGTTCTTTACCTGTCTTCTCAGTGTCTATTTTCTCCTCCTTCACACAGTGGTATCACATAGTATTGTGTGAGATATTTTGGAAGAGTTTTGTATTTATATATTTGGTGCTACACAGACCATATTGTAAAGATACCACGGCTGCTATAAATTCAAGGGACTGACTCCATGCAAGTGTATTTATTTAGAGTTTATTGCTGCCACCAGAGAGTAAGTTTCCTGAGAGCTGTAACCCTTTCCCAGTACATAGCTGATGTCTGTGCCAAGAAGTAACATATTTCACATAAGGAGTTATTGAACATATGGTTGAGTTTTGGGCCCTGATTCTGTTGTATAGAATGTCCACTAAGACTTAGAGATAGAACCTTGTATCTGTAGGACCAAAACAAAATCATCTGAGGAAAATTAAATTATTAATGGCAGGTCTATCTATCTTTAGAAGTGGAACGGGATAGATACTTACTAAATGCATATTGTGCGCAAACCACTGTTGAGGGTATGATGATGAAGATGTGTTCCATGACATCGTGGATGTGTTCATAGTCCTGTTCAAAATTGCCTTATAGGTGCTGTTCTCCTGAGCTCTCAGCTCTGATAAAGCCTTACAGAAGAGTAAATGGGAGGGAGTAACAATGTGACAGAATTTGTCCTCCTGGGCCTTTCTCAAAATCCTGATTTGCAAAAAGCATTATTTGTGATGTTTTTACTCACATATGGTGTGACGATGGTGGGTAACCTGCTCATCGCAGTGACTGTTATGAGCAGCCCCTCCTTCGGCTCCCCAATGTACTTCTTCCTGGCTGCTCTATCACTCATCGATGTTGCTTTGTCCACTAACATTTCCCCCAAATTGCTTGTAGACCTGCTCTTTGATAAAAAGACGATTTCCTTCCCAGCATGCATAGGACAGCTGTTTTTAGAACATTTGTTTGGTGGAGCTGAGGTCTTCCTTCTGGTGGCGATGGCCTATGATCGCTATGTGGCCATCTGTAAGCCTCTGCACTATTTGACTGTCATGAATCGACGGGTTTGCGTCCTTCTGCTGGTGGTGGCCTGGGTTGGAGGTTTTGTGCACTCTTTGGTCCAAATTGTGTTTGTGTACAATCTCCCATTCTGTGGCCCCAATGTCATCGACCATTTCTTCTGTGACATGTACCCGTTATTGGAACTTGCATGCACTGACACCTACTTTATAGGTCTCACTGTGGTTGCCAATGGTGGAGCCATCTGCATGGTCGTCTTTACCCTTCTGCTCATCTCCTATGGAGTCATTCTAATCTCCCTTAAAAGCTACAGTCAGGAAGGGAGGAGAAAAGCCCTGTCTACCTGCAGCTCCCACATCACCGTGGTTGCCCTCTTTTTTGTCCCCTGTATTTTCATGTATGTTAGACCTGTCTCCAACTTTCCCATTGATAAATCCATCACTGTGGTTTATGCAGTTGTGACTCCCATGTTGAATCCTTTAATATATACCCTGAGAAATTCAGAGATGAAAAATGCTATGGAAAAACTCTGGTGTAAAAAGGGAGAGTATAGATAGAGTAAGAATGTCTAACTGTAGATAGAATACGAATGTTTTCCACACTGAATGTGTTTATTTCCAGTTCTAAGACAACAAAAAACCAGTAAATTCTAATGATGGATTATGTAGTCAATTCAATGGATTCTCTAGAAATGCTTCTCTTTGTTCTAAGTCACCAGAAAAGTGCAATCAATTATCTTTTGAGATTACAATCACTCTAAAAGAGAAGCTCTGCAAGGTGAATAAAAGCACAAGTATCCTATTACAAGTAAGAATAAAAATAAGCTTATCTTGTAACTTTATTTCTCTTAGTTTATATTGAAATGGAACATAGATGAAAGTGTTTTATTGTTTTCAAGGAGAAAAACAGGCTTTTTTTTGAAAATGTACTATGCCTCACATTCTTGAGAAACCAATTTGACTAATACTTAGAACAAATTTATCCAATCAAAAGGTTAGATTTTATGTTTTAATGTTCATTAATTTATCAGCAAAGTAGCTTTCTGTATCTGTACTATTATTTTTTCCTGGGATTACTTCTGTTCCTCAGGTCATTGTCATGCATTAACAGTTCAGGTTGTTTGGTTGACAGACATTATATTTAGTTAAAGACACCTCAGTGGACCATTTTGTTGGAGTAAATGTGGATGATGACAAAAACAGATTCGAGTTCTTGATTATGAGATAGCTACTTTCCTTTGTCTTATTTTCATGATTTTCCTCACTAGTTATCGTGTGCAGTTTTGCCATTCTTTGAAGAACAGGCAGAGCTTCCAATTGTGTCTTCATGATGCTGAAGATATGGGTAAAGAAATGTGTTGTTTTTCATAATCAATGTGTTTTCTAAAAGTTGTATTAAATTTAAATACTTTACTTCTAGACTTAAAAATGATTTGTTGTGGCATAAATAAAGTTTTGCTTGTTAGTTTTATAAAATGACAAGTTTTCCTCAAGCCCAGCCATGTTGGAATATCCCAAACCAGGAAGAATATAGAGTTGCTTTCCTTGTAATATGGAACGTTATCTACACTTTGTTACAATTTACATTTTTAAAATATGAGTTTTATGTTTATTTAAGGTATACAACATGGTGCTTCATGATACACATAAAGACTAAAACAGTTACTATAGTGAAGCAAATGAACATATCCATCCATCTCAATTTTTGGTTTCTGTGAAAACAGCAGCTAAAATACACTCACTTAGCATAAATACCAAATATAGTCCTCACGTGATATATTAGATGATACGAAGGAGCAAAAGCAGATATGAGAATGAACAAGTGTAGAAATTTAATGTGTAACAAGTTTACTTCTCTAAATGTAAAACTACTTTAGAACTCCTATTATTTTAAAATTTTTATGCCTACCCAATATTTTATGCAATTTATTTATAAATTTTGTAACCTCTTAGATAGAATATTATCAATGTCATTTTTAAACTAGCTGTTTGTATCTCCCTGATGCTGTTTGTCTGTCTCTCCTCAGATGTAATCCCAACGTTAAACTTATCCTTAAAATATTATTGAGATTTTATTATTCCTTACTTTTATTAAAATTATATTATATGGTATACAATTTTCTGAACTTTATTATTATCCACAATATTAACTTTCTAAAATATGATCACATTGCTGTTGTTGCTTTAGTCTCATCCTTTCCCCTGCTGTGTGTCATTGCATGGGTCAATATACTGCAATTATGTACCCATTCCATCCGAGACCATATAGATTATTAGCAGTTTTTTTATATTGCACACAGTACTTCTATGGACATCCCGACAGCAATTCTTTTGGAGTTAGTGGAAAGTTTATATGTTCACTTTTATAGATGGCTGCAGTTTCCCCCCATGCTGTGTTATAAGTGACATTCTACCAGTAGGACATAACAGTTCCATTGCTCTCTGTCCTTACCAGTACTTGATATTGTGGAATATTTGATATTTTTGCTAATGTAGTGGCTTTAAGCCTGTTAGTTCATTGTGGTTTTATTTGCAATTTTTATAGCTATTGAAGTTGACATATTCTCATATGTTTATTGGATCTCTATTTTTTCCAGTCTTGTATTAAGTGTGTATTTAATGTTTTTGCCAATTTTCTGCTTTTTGTTTTCCACTACTATTAATTTATTGTGGTTCTTTAGCAATCCTGAGTACTAAATCTTCTTTTGTTTATATGTATTGCAGAGTAGCATTTTCTCAGTTTGTGATTTTCCATTTTTATAATTTTATCATTTCATTTCATGAATGGGTAGAGAGAAAGTTTTTTTCTACTTAGGATATTGCAGTCTCAGCACTACCAGAAAAAAAAATCATCCTGTTCATTGTTTATATTGACTTTGCAAACTACTGATATTATTTTTCTATAACCACTTGTTTCTACCATCAGCCTTGGGGGTTGTGAACAGGTACACGGTATCTCTGCAATAAAACTTTTGCCAGGTTCTACCTCCTCTGAGCAAAGGATACTTTTATATGCAGGCATAGATCTTCCTCCTTGACTAATCTGACATGTTGTATCTTGAGACAACAAGATGTATTGGAATCCAAAGACAATTTGAAACAAAAGTGGTTGTAAACTCTTGGTGTGTTTCTGTTTCATTCTCTTTTCAAAAATATCCTTTTTTATATTGCTACTGTGTTTTGGGGTGCCTTTTGGAGTGGAGAACAGGGAACCTTTGTACTGTGTTGGTGGGGATATAAATTGGTACAGCCTCTGTGGAAACACTGTAGAGGTTCCTAAAAAATTAAAATGAAAAATAGAACCATCATATGATCCAGCAATCTCACTTCTTGGTATACATGCAAAGGCAATGAAATCGGTATCTTGAAGAGATATCTGCATTTCCATGTATAGGGCAGCATTATTGACAATAATCAAGATATGGGCACATCCTAAATGTCTATCATCCTGTCAACAGATGAATGGATAAAGACAGTATGATGTATATATGTACACATACACACACATATATGTCTAATATGGCATATTATATATCTGTCTCTCCCCAATGTGTGTGGTGTTGTGTGTGTGTGTGTGTGTATCTCCCCAATATGGGGTGTGTATGTGTGTGTGTATCTCCCCTGTATTGGGTGTGTGTGTGTTTATTTGTCCCCAATATGGTATTATTAACTATAGTCACCATGCCGTAGTTTAGATTTCCTGAATTTATTCATTCTGCTTAACTGACACTCTGTAGCTTGTGTACATATACATATATAAAATATATATAATGGAATATTATTCCTTCATTATTCCTTCAAAAGAGGAAGTCTTGCAATTTATGAGAACATGCAAAAACCAGGAGGAATTTAATAATACCTTTATTTCAGTTTTAATTGACAAATAATTTTATGTTCTTATGAACATTTGCCAGCAACATAGATGGCCCTGGAGGGCAAGTGAAATGACTTCTTGAATGGACATTTGATGTATTTATTTTTAGCCTTTCTTATATTTTAATAAATGCAAGGAAGATTTAAGCTGATTATTTCAAGCACTGATGTATTATCATTATCATTAAACTCAAAATGTTTTCTAATTTCTGCAGTCATTTTACCAATGGGTTCTTTAGAACCTATTTGCTTAATTTTCAGACATATAGAAATTATCTGGCTAATTTTAGGTTTTTATTTTGTAGCTTATATTCCTGATGTTCAGAGACATACTTTGTGATTCTAAGTCCTTGAAATTTGTTAAGAATGACTTTATGGATCAGCATATGATTCACTTTGAAAAATATTCCATGTGTACTTGAAAAGGATATGTATGTATTTCATAGCTGTTGATTATGCATTCTTCTCTTATATCCATAGATGAAATTTGTTAATGGTGTTTAAATCTTACTATGCATATGAATTTTTTGTGTGCATATTCTTGCATTTACTGAGAGGTGTGCTAAAGTCTTCCTTTATTATTGCTGATTTATCTATTTTTCCTTTTGAGTAAACCTATTTTTTTTTTTTAAATCTTATGAAGGTATGTTTTTAGGTGCATACCAATTTGTAATTGTTATATCTTCCTGCTGTTGACCTTTTACTGTCACAAAAAAATTTATCTCTGGCTATATTTATTGTCTTGTGTCTTTTTCGTCTGATATTAGTATAGAAACTATTCTTTTGGTCAGGGTTTATGCAATTTATTCCACTACTTTTACTTTTTTTAATCCTCTTCTTTATGATGTTTCTCTTATAAGTCTGTTAATATTGAGTTCAGGGAAAATCGACTCATTTGCTTTCAAAAATAAAATTAATCATATATTTGGATTCGAATCTACTATCTTTCTATTTGTTTGCATTTATCAATGTTACCCACAGTTCATATTCATTTTGATTTAGTCCCATATTTCTTCTTTCCATAGTCTTCATTATTTCCTGCATTTCCTCTTTTTCCATTTCAGAGGAATGAAGGGTCTGCGAGACCCATACTTTGAAGGAAACTCAGCTACCCCCTGCATTTGGGGCTCTTTTTTCTCTAAAGGTATAGAATAATTCTAAAATCCACAAATGAAATCCTAAAAAGCTGGATGGCACTTTCTCTATGTGCTTTTCCCCGAGGGCAAGCTGTTTCAGGAAAATCCCAGGACAGTAGAGACAAACTGGCCCCCAAACTGAGAGGGTGCAGAGAGGCCAAAGACTTATCCAGACAAATCAGCTTTATGGGTTAGTTTACTAGAGGTTACTCACACAGGGCTCTCACTCCTGGGTGGCAGCAGAAATTCTCCAGAGAGTAAAATCCTTCCTGCCAGCTTGTTTGTGGAGGCTTAAATGTCTCCTTGTCAAGTGACACAGAGCTTTCTCTGTGTCATCGCATGCTTACAGGTAAGATGACCATCTATGCACAAGGCGCTCCTTAAGAATATTCTTTGTTCTCTGTATCTCTTTCAGCTACCTTGTGTTGATCTATATTGCTAAAGAGATCTGCAAAATTCTGTTAAACAATAAAAGCCAGTGGTGCAGAACTTGTATCCTTCCTTCGCAAGAGAAATTCAAAATCTACCAAGGAAAGATTCCATTTTAAATAGCCAGGCTTTCATTTGAGACCATTTGAGGGCTTTACTCTTAGAGTAAGGGAGAGTAGACAATAGAGTAGTCCTCAAAGGAAGTCAAATCCAGCTTAAAGCATCTAATTCCTTCATTGGATTAAGGTTCTCTGGGGTCTTTACTACTTCAGTACTGGTTGCCAGACAGAAAACCAGGAAATCCTCTCTTAAAGAAGAGAACATTGTAAAAGTCTTGAATTGTCTCCCAGATTTTTATATACAAAAGCTGGCGCTCAAATAAAAATAATATATAGGAGAAGACAAGGCCCATTTTTTTTCTTTTAAATTTTTTTTTATTTCAGCATATTATGGGGGTACAGATTTTAAGGTTTCAGTAAATGTCCATTCCCCCCTCCCCCTACAAGTCTGAGTTTCCAGCATGACCATCCCCCAGATGGTGCACATCTCACTCTTTTTGTATGTATATACCCGCCCCCTCCCCCCTCCCACGTGCCCAATACTCTATTACTGTAGCACCTATGTGTCCAGTTAATACCAGTTAACTGCTCAGTTAATACCAGTTTGCTGGTGAGTCTATGTGGTGCTTGTTTTTCCATTCTTGGGATACTTCACTTAGTAGCATGGGTTCCAGCTCTAACCAGGAAAATATAAGATGTGCTATATCACCATTGTTTCTTAGAGCTGAATAGTACTCCACGGTATACATATACTACATTTTATTAATCCATTCTTGGATTGATGGGCACTTGGGCTGTTTCCACAGCCTTGCAATTATGAATTGTGCTGCTATAAACATTCGAGTGCAGGTGTCTTTTTTGTAGAGGGTCATTGGATGTTTTGGGTAGATGCCCAGCAATGGGATTGCCGGATCAAATGGTAGATCCACTTGTATCGCTTTAAGGTATCTCCATATTGCTTTCCACAGAGGTTGAACTAGTTTGCAGTCCCACCAGCAGTGTAGGAGTGTTCCTCTCTCTCCGCATCCACGCCAGCATTTGTTATTTGGAGACTTTTTGATAAAGGCCATTCTCACTGGAGTTAAGTGATATCTCATTGTAGTTTTGATTTGCATTTCCCTGATGATTAGAGATGTTGAACATTTTTTCATATGTTTGTTGGCCATTCTTCTGTGTTGTTTAGAAAAGTTTCTGTTCAAGTCCTTTGCCCACTTTTTAATAGGGTTATTTGATTTTTTCTTGCTGATTTTCATGAGTTCTAAGTATATTCTAGTTATCAGCCCCTTATTGGATGCGTAGGATGCCAAAATTTTCTCCCATTCTGTAGGTTGTCTGTTTACTTTCATGAGTATTTCTTTGGCTGTGCAGAAGCTTTTTAGTTTGATCATGTCCCATTTATTTATTTTTGTTGCTGCTGTGATTGAACAAGGCCCATTTAAAAGGCAAGAACAATAAAGCATTTACAATTCTTTTAAACATACACATTTTACATTTCTTTTTTAGCAGCTCTGGTTGTTCCTCTTTGGTGATTGGAATACAGTAAGCTATTTTTTCTATATCTGTATTTAACTAGTTTGGCAATAGGTATGGCTTATGAAGAATTACCATAACAATGACATATTTTGAGGCAACATCCACATCAGTTACTATTTTCAATGTATTTTTTGTTGGAGTAAAGAAATTAAGATTCAGGGCTGTTGTAGGCATCATTTGATCTAGAAAACGCTTTTTCCTCATTCAGATCAGTAGAAAGCATTAGTAGTTCTTTAAATTCTGCTGAAAGTGACATAGAGAATGATGCCTTATGCATATATTAGTTCTTTCCCTTGGAGTCATAATTTAATTCACTGTAACTTTGCTAATGTCAGATAGTTGTTCAGAATTAAAATACATTTGTGCGTCTTTTGCCACTTACCAATAAGAGAGACACAATGCTTACATGTGCTCTTTAAATCTTGGAAATAATACATAAGACATTTGGGTTTCCTGGATTCAATGCAATATTAGGTAAATTGAAAAGTATCAACTTTCAGTGGAGCCTAATACATGATAAAGATTTTGGCTGGTTCAAATAGGTATTTATGTGACTCTTTATCTAAGGTCCTTTTGGCACAGAAGATCCAATATTTAGCTAAACACATGATGAGTTAAAGATGCTCAATGGAATCAATGACAAGGCAAGTTAAGGAAATAACAGTGGAAGCCCTTAGGCGCTGTTCCTGTGTTGAAAAGAACAATTTCTTTCTTGTAGAAACTGTCATCAATTGATATTGGACAAAACTTAAGGGACTGAGTTAATAAAGATCATTATGGTTACATGTGATGGAGATGTAAGCCTGATCAATACCCTCTACCTCAACCTAAAACTCCAGAACTATCGATTGTCTATCTTTCTAAGAACTAGAATGTCAACTTCAGCTAGAGGGCTGTCTGTCTTTGATCTTCAGGCCTTCTTGGGTAGAGATTTTCCAACAGTGAGATTAAAATCCCCCTTTGCTGGGGATATGGTTGGGGGAGGGAACTTGGGGCTGCTTCCCATTTCATTCTGTTTTAAATATTACCTGCCTTACCTGAATATCACATAATGTAAAAATCAAAACTTATTAATCAATATACTATGGAATTTTTTTTCACATTATTTTAGGCTTTGGGTAGTTCTACACCTCTCTGAAGGACTGAGGTAATGGGAAACCTGTGTGGAAATATGGAACGTGTTGCCACTTGGATCTATTTCTAGATTCACTGATCATCCACATATTACCATGTGTTCTATGATCACATGTTGACGCATGCGGTATCTACACTTACACTCAGTTACACTTTTCCAGAACAAGTACAAGTCCCAGGATGTGAGTTATTGAAACAACTGACAAGGGATACTCATTGAAAATTCCTGTGACATGTTGAAATATAGTCAATGTCTTAAGTATCATATGTTTTCATTGGAGAAATCTGAATTATAAAAAATAATCTGGCCAAACAGAGAAATTACTCAGAATATGCAAAGTACATTTGTTTGTATTATATGGCTAGATAGGTGTTTATTTTCCATTTTTTGAAATATCAGGAGAAGCATGTTGCATGTTATATGCATAACAAATAAACCAATGGATTTATAATCTCAGTTTTGAGGATATTTTACTTTATATGATATGTTAATAAAGCTGTAAATTAGTTTTAAATACATTTGAATTAGAGAATTTAAAATCACTTATAGTACCAATCATGTTAGATTGTAATGGAACAAATACGCATTTTGTTCTGGAAACATGATATGGGCTTTTATGTATGAATCTAAAATTTATCTTAGGAAACATGTTAGGGACAGTATCCCAGCAAAAATACCACTTGGGAATTACCTTGTCTAGTGTCATTTAGAATGCTTTATAAGAGTGCAACTATAAATACTACAGAGGTTATTTATGTTATTATGGGGATTTATCTTTTAAAAATGTTATGTTCTTAAGAAACTGCATGAATCTTTTTTCTACTAGAAAAGTGTTAAAGTAGTGTTTTAAGTTGAAAGCCTAGTAATGCTACCTTAAAATATTAAATCTTTGATGACTTATAGAGGATAGTTAATATATGCTAATTGACAAGTAAATATTTATCTTGTCCAGTAGATTTATCCAGGTGAGATCTATCATTGATGATTAAAGAGAGAAAAGGCCCCCATCTCTCAGACGGTAGGTATGGATAATAAAAGAGAATTGGATAAAGACTACTTTGTACTCTTAACTTCTTCAACAGTTATGCCTTTATTGGTCTATAGCTTCAACAATGACAGAACTCTTGGATTAAGTGGATGAGACGTGCAGCAGTCACAGCTGGCTTCTAGTGAGAGCTCAAATTCTCCATGCACATAACCTCTTCTACTGCCAACTCTATATAAATGGAATCATGTTGTCTACAATTTGAGGTTTATTAATCTTTCCCAGCAGTGGATAGCCGTAAAATCTAGGTTTGTGTTCATAGTTGTTCCATTTTTCTCTCTTCTTTAAGTTAGTCCTTAACCATGAGATTTAGAAACTTTAAGAAATCAACTTTTTCTCGAATTTTTCAAAGTTTTCTTTACTAAGACGTGGTTTGAATTTATGGGTTATGGCTGCCCCACGAAGCAGTCTGTGTATCTCCAGGGACCCTAGGAGGTTGGGCTCCCAGTACTTCTCTACCATAAGAAACCTTTCTGAAGAAGATTTTTAGAAGACTACTAGCACCACTTAATTATCACATTAATATACTTATTACTTGTGGATATATATACGTATATATTTATTTATTTTTATGGTTGTGCAACCACCAACAATATCCATCTATGACTCTCCTTTCTTCTCACGAAACTGAATCTTTTTCCCTTTTTTTAATTTCAGCATAATATGGGTTACAAATGTTAAGGTTACATACATTGTTTTGACCTTTCCTCCCCTCTCAAGTCAGAGCTTTAAGCGCGTCAAGCTCCCCGGACAATGCACATTGCACTTATAATGTATATATATAAACCCATTTCCTCCCCCACACTGCCTGACACCTGATAAACGTTGTTTTTTTTTAATAACATTTTGGTTAGATTTTATAACTTTGCCTTTACCTAGCAAACGTTAGAGGTATGCCCTTCCCCTCCACACTGTTCGCCGCATCCCTCAGATGTGGGTCTATCCCCCCACCCCCCACCCCCGAATCTCTGGTGAACCCCACCACCCTTTGAGCACCATATTCATAATCGGTCAGTACCAATGTGATGGTGAGTACACGTGGAGCCCATTTTTCTGATGTTGTGTCACCTCACTTTGGGTAATGGGCTTAAGCTCAATGCAGGATAATATAAGTGGTGCTAGCTCGCTGTCGTTTCTTAGAATTGAGTAATATTCCATTGTAAACACATAGCAAATTTTAATAATCCACTCATGAATTGATGGGCACTTGGTTGTTTTATTCACTATAATTTCTCTGTTTCCTGATTTGATCCTTCCTTTCTTTCATTTTCTACTATGTAGCTCTCCCTCTGCTGATGGGTCCACCTTTTCCCCTGTTATTCTGCATGCTTCTTGTCAAAGTCCATCCCAGCACAGGTATAATTACTGCTCATGTGTAATTAGATAGGTAATTTTTAAGATATACGATTTTATCGTGTTCCCAGAAAGAAGTTATGAGTGTGCTGCGCATTTTACCTTGGACAATTTCTACAGTTCTTTTCAAGATGACCAAGATCCAGATGATTTGTTGTGACCCGATGTTCACAGTGAAGCATTCAGGAACATTAATAACAGCTCTCATTTATTCAGGCTTTACCAGGTGCCAGGCACTGTTCTAGGCACTTTACCAGGTACCAGAAACAAAAATCATAAGAGGTAGGCACTATGGGTATCCCTAATCTAGAAATGATGACAATGAAGCACAGAGAGTTTTATTAGGTGGCTCAAAGTCACATAGTAAGTGGTGAAGCTGGGATCATGGCAGAGGCAGTGTGGCTCCAGAGTCCACATTATTCACTGCTGTGCTGTACTCTCTCTCCGGGGAGGCCTTGGATCTTAAATCTGTAATCCTGAATGAGAAACTTACAGTTATTGCTTATTCACTGTAATGATCAAATCCCATTTGTGACTGGTTTGTATTATTCAAATAATGGTAATAATATGGGATATTGTTATTTAACTATAAAGATATGAAAAATGGAAAAAAAGTTGGAAGACTACAGTAAATGAAGGTTGCACTAATAGTATCATAGTTAGTTTGACTGAAAAAGCTTCTGAGATTGTCTATTTTAACCCCATAATCTTTCAATGAGCAATTTGAAACATAATTACATTTAGAAAATTACTCAATCCCATGTCGTCATATATTGAGCTTGGAATTTTCTCTTGATTACATTTTTTTTTCTGGAATCTGGACCCCAAAGTTCTGTTTTTGAGCACTCTCAGTATGTAAGTGTAATTATAAATAAACCCATGTCCCACTGTTCTTTACCTCTCTTCTCAGTGGCTAGTTTCTCCTCCTTCACACAGTGGTATCATGTAGTATTGTGTGAGATATTTTGGAAGAGTATTGTATTTATATGTTTGTTGCTACACAGACCATATTGTAAAGATACCACAGCTGCTTAAAATCAAGGAACAGACTCCATGCAAGTGTATTTATTTAGAGTTTATTGCTACCACCAGAGAGTAGGTTTCTTGAGAGCTGTAACCCTTTCCCGGTACATAGCTGATGTCTATGCCAAGAAGTAACATATTTCACATAAGGAGTTATTGAATGTATGGATGGGTGTGGGGCCCTTATTCTTCTTTATGGAATATCCAATAAGACTTAGAGATAGAACCCTGTATCTGTAGGACCAAAACAAAATCATCTGAAGAAAAATAAAATTATTAATGGCAGGTCTATCTATCTTTAGAAGAATAACTGGATAGATACTTACTAAACATACATGGCACGTAAACGAATATTGAAGGTATGATGATGAAGATGTGCTCCCTGACATCATCAATGTGTTCATAGTCCTGTTCACAATTTGCTTACAGTTGCTGTTCTCCTGTGCTCTCAGCTGTGATGCAAGCCGTACAGAAGAGTAAATGGGAGGGAGTAACAATGTGACAGAATTTGTCCTCCTGGGCCTCACTCAAGATCCTGATGGGCAAAAAGCATTATTCGTGATGTTTTTACTCTCATACATTGTGACGATGGTGGGTAACCTGCTCATTGCGGTGACTGTTATGAGCAGCCCCTCCTTGGGCTCCCCAATGTACTTCTTCCTGGCTGCTCTATCACTCATTGATGTTGCTTATTCCACTAACATTTCCCCCAAATTGCTTGTAGACCTACTCTGTGATAAAAAGACAATTTCCTTCCCAACATGCATGGGACAGCTGTTTTTAGAACACTTGTTTGGTGGAGCTGAGGTCTTCCTTCTGGTGGCGATGGCCTATGATCGCTACGTGGCCATCTGTAAGCCTCTGCACTATTTGACCATCATGAATCGACAGGTTTGCGTCCTTCTGCTGGTGGTGGCCTGGGTTGGAGGTTTTGTGCACTCTTTGGTCCAAATTGTGTTTGTGTACAACCTCCCATTCTGTGGCACCAATGTCATCGACCATTTCTTCTGTGACATCTACCCATTATTGGAACTTGCGTGCACTGACACCTACTTTATAGGTATCATTATGGTTGCCAATGGTGGAACCATCTGCATGGTCATCTTTACCCTTCTGCTCATCTCCTATGGAGTCATTCTAATCTCCCTTAAAAGCTACAGTCAGGAAGGGAGGAGTAAAGCTTTGTCTACCTGCAGCTCCCACATCACCGTGGTTGCCCTCTTTTTTGTCCCTTGTATTTTCATGTATGTTAGACCTGTCTCCAACTTTCCCATTGATAAATCCATGACTGTGGTTTATACAGTTGTGACTCCCATGTTGAATCCTTTAATATATACCTTGAGAAATTCAGAGATGAAAAATGCTATGGAAAAACTCTGGTGTAAAAAGTTAACTATAGGTATTATACAATAAGAATGTCTTCTACACTGAATGTGTTTATTTCCAGTTTAAGTAGCAGACAGTAAATTCTAATGATGGAATATGTAGTCCATTCAATGGATTCTCTAGAAAAGCTTCTCTTTATTCATAGAAAGTCATCTGAAAAATGGAATAAATTATCTATTGAGATTAGAATCTATCTAATAGAGATATCTAATAGAGAAATTGTACAAGTCTATCTAATATATCTAATAGAGATATAAATAAATAGAGATATAAATTAGATATATTAGATATCTAGATATCTAATATATTAGCTATATTAGATATATTAGATAGATAGTCTATCTAATATATCTAATAGAGATATAAATTTCTCTATAAATAATAGAGAAATTATCTAATCTATCTAATAGAGAAATTGTACAAGTTGAACAAAAGGCACAGGTATCCTATCCTGTTACGCTTAATGATAAAACTAAACTCACCTTGTAACTTTATTTTTCTTAGTTTATATTGAGTTGGGACTTAGAAGAAAATGGTTTATTCTTTTCAAAGGAGAAAAACAGGCTCTTTTTGAAAATTTACTATGTCTCACATTCATGAGAAAGCAATTTGACTAATACTTACAACAAATTTCTAAGGCCAAAAGATTAGGTTTTAGGTTTTAATGTTCACTAATTTATCAGCAAAGCAGCTCTCTTTAGCTCTACTATACATTTTTTTTATGATTACTTCTGTTTCTCAGATAATTGTCTATGCATTTCGAGGTCAGGGTATTTTGCTGACAGTTGATACTATGTTTAATTAAAGGCACTTTTAGTGGACAGTTTCGTTGGTTGAAAAGTGGATGGTGATGAAAATAGATTCTAGTTCTCAATTATGTGATGGAGACTTTGCTTTGGTTTATTTTGTGATTTTCATCACTAGTTATCATGTGCACTTTGCCATTCTTCAAAGAACAGGCAAAGCTTCTTATTATGTCTTCATGATGGTGAAGACATTGGTAGAGAAATGTCTTGGTTTGCATAAGCAATGTGTTTCCTAAATGTTATAGTAAATTTGAATACTTTACTTATAGACTTAAAAATGATTTGTTGTGGCATAAATAAAATTTTGTTTTTCAATTTTATAAAAAAAATAAGTTTTACTCAATTCCAGCCTTGTTGGAATATCCCCAACCAGGAGAAATATAGAATTGCTTTCATTGTAATATGGAACATTATCTACACTTTGTTACAATTTACATTTTTAAAAAAATGAATTTTATGTATATTTAAGGTATACAACATGATGTTTCGAGATACACATGAAGAATAAAAGGTTACTATGGTGAAACAAGTGAATATATCCATCATTTCACATAGTTACCCAATTTTTGGTTTCTGTGAAAAGCACAGCTAAAATATACTCACTTAGCATAAATACCAAATATAGTACAATTTTGTTACCTATGGTCCTCATGGTCTATATTAGTCAGAGGATTCAAATGAGCAGAAGCAGATATATGAATGAAGGAGTATAGAGATCTAACATAGAAGTTCACTTTTCTAAATGAAGAAAATATTTTAGAACTCATTATTTTAAAATTTTTATGCCTACCCAATCTTATATGGAATTTATTTATAAGTTTTGTAGGCTCTTAGCTAGAATATTATCAATGTCATATATACAGGAAGATTTGACACAACTCTCAGTAAATGCAAGAATATGTACACATAAAATTCTTAAAGATATTTAAGATTTAAACAGCATTAACAAATTTCATCTATTGATGTGAAAGAAGAATGCATATTCAACAGTTGCAAAATACACATTCTTTTCAAGTGCACAATGGAATATTTTTCAAAGTTAATCATATGCTAGTGCATAAACCATTCTTTTTTTCCATAAAGCATTCTTAACAAATTTCAAAGAATTATAATCATAAAGTTGTCTCTAAACATCAAGAATATAAACTAGAAAATAAAAACCTAAAATTAGCCAGATGATTTCTGTATGTTTGCAAATTAACCAAGTAACTTCTAAACAGCCCATTGGTAAAATAACAACAGAAGGTAGAAAATATTTTGAGCTTAATGATAAAGACAATATATCAATGCTTGGAATAGTGAGGGAAAATCTTACTTGCATTTATTAGAATATAAGAAAGACTGAAAAACAAATGCATTAAATGTCCATTCAAGAAGTCAATTCACTTAGCATAATGTCTTCCAGGTCCATCTATGTTGTCACAAATGATATCTAAACATCTCCATAAGAAATAAAATTATTTGTCAATTAAAACTAAAATAAAGGCATCATTAAAGTCCTCCAGGTTTATGCATGTTGTCATAAATGGCAAGATTTCCTCTTTCTAAGCTTGTATAATATTCCATTAGATATTTTATACATATATATGTATATATATATATATATATATATATATATGCACACAGGCTACAAAGTTTCAGTTATGTAGGGTAAATAAATTCCGAAAATTTAACATTCAGCATGGTGACTATGACTAATAATACCATATTGGAGATATATATATATATATAATACCATATTGGGGAGACATATATATGTGTATATGTGTGGGTGGATACATATATCTCACATTGTCTTTATCCATTCATCTCTTGACAGGTTGATAGAATTTAAGATGTTTCCATACCTGGATTATTGTCAATAATGCAGCAGTATACCTGGAAGTGTGGATATCTGTTCAAGATACTGATTTCATTTCCCTTGGCTGTATACCAAGAAGTGGGATTGCTGGGTCACGTGGTAGTTCTATTATTCATTTTATTTTTTTTTAGGAACCTCCATTGTGTTTCCATAATGGCTGTACTAATTTACATTTCCACCAAGAGAATACAAACATTCCCTTTTCTTCACAGTGAAAGACAAATACCACATGATCTTAATTACATATGGAATCTAAAAAAGTTGATAGTGTCAGTAGAGAATAGAATGGTAGTTACCAGGAACTGTGGGCGTGGGGGGCACAGTTGAGAGATTTTGATCAAAGAATACAAAATTTTAGCTAGATAGGAGGAATTAAAGAGATCTATTGCATGACATGGTGACTATACTTAATAACCATGAATTTCATTCTTGAAAATTGCCAAAGGAGTAGATTTTAAGTGTTCTCACCACAGAAAAAATGATAAGTATTGGTAAAGACATGGAGCAATGGAACTGTTATGTCCTACTGGTAGGAATGTTACTTATAAAACAACCTTAGGGGAAACTGCAGCCATCTGTAAAAGTGAACATATAAACATTCCACTTAACACAAAAGAATTGCTTTCAGGATGTCCATAGCAGTACTATGTGCAACACACAAAACTGCTAACAATGTAAACAGTCTCTGATTGATTGGTTACATAACCTGTGGTATATTCACACATGCAATAACACAGCAGGGGAAAGGATAAAGCTAAGGCAACATGCAGCAATGTGATCATATTTAGAAAGTTAACATTGTGGATAACAGTAAGATTCAGAAAATTGTGTACCATATAATATAATTTTAATAAAGGTAAGGAATAATAAAATCTCAATAATATACTTTAAGGATAAGTTTAGCATTGGGATTACATCTAAGGAGAGACAGACTACAGCATCAGGGAGATACAAACAGGTGGTTTTAATGACATTGATAATATTCTAGCTAAGAGGTTACAAAATTTATAAATAAATTGCATATAAGATTGTATAGGCATAAATATTTTAAAATAATAACAGTTCTAAAATACTTTTTCTCATTTAGAAAAGTAAACTTGTTACACATTAGATCTCTACACTCGTTCATCCTCATACCTGCTTCTGCTCCTTTGTATCCTCTAATATAGCACATGAGGACTATAGGTAACAAAATTGCACTATATTTGGGATTTATGCTAAGTGAATGTATTTCAACTGCTCTTTTCACAGAAACTAAAAATTGAATAACTATGCGAGATGATGGATATGTTCATTTCCTTCACTGTAGTAACTTTTTTAGTCTTTATGTGTATCTCTAAACATCTTGTTGTATATCTCAAATATTACACAAAATTCATTTTTTAAAAATGTAAACTGTAACAAAGTGTAGATAATGTTCCATATTACAATGAAAGCAATTCTATATTCTTCCTGGTTTGGGATATTCCAACATGGCTACAATTGAAGAAAACTTATTATTTTATAAAATTGAAAAGCAAAATTTTATTTATGTCACAACAAATCATTTTTAAGTCTATAAAGTAAAGCATTTAAATTTAATATAACACTTAGGAAACATATTGCTTATGCAAAACAACACAGTTCTTTACCCAATATCTTCAGCATCATCAGCACAAAATAAGAAGCTTTACCTCTTCTTTAAAGAATGGCAAAAATGCACATGATAACTAGTGATGAAAATCACAAAAATAAACCAAAGTGAAATATCTATCTCATAATAAAGAGCTATAATCTGTTTTCATCATCATCCACATTCCATCCAATAAAACTGTGCACTGATACGGCTTTCAAATAAACACAATGTCCTCTGCCAACCAAATATCCTGAACTGAAAATACCTGGATAATGACCTAAGGAGTATAAGTAATCTTAAGACAAAATGGATAGTACATCTATGAAAAGCTGCTTTTCTGATAGAATAATGAACATTAAAACTTAAAATATACTCTTTGGCCCTAGAAATTTGTTCTAAGTATTAATCAAATTGCTTTCTCATGCATTTAAGTGATAGAAAATTTTCAAAAACAGCTTGTTTTTCTCCTTTGAAAATAATAAGCCATTTTTTCTAAGTTCCATTTCAATATAAATTAATAAAAATAAAGTTACAAGATAAGCTTATCTTTATTATTACTTGTAATGGCATACCTGTGCTTTTATTCATCATACAGAATTTTTCCATTAGATTGATTCCAATCTCAAAAGATAATTTGTTCCACTGTTATGATGACTTTGTATAGATAAAAGAGAAGCATCCCTAGAGAATTCATTGAATTGACTACATAATCCATCGTTAGAATTTACTGTCTGTTTGTTGCTTAGAACTAGTAATAAACATACACAGAGTGGAAGGCATTCTTATTCTATCCATAGTTAACTTTTCACACCAGAGTTTTTCCATAGCGTTTTTCATCTCTGAATTTCTCAAGGTATATATTAAAGGATTCAACATGGGAGTGACAATTGTATAAAACACAGTCATATATTTGTCAATGGGAAAGTTGGAGACAGGTCTAATATACATGAAAATACAGGGAACAAAAAAGAGGACAACCACGGTGATGTGAGAGCTGCAGGTAGACAGGGCTTTACCCCTCCCTTCCTGACTGTAACTTTTAAGGGAGCTTAGAATGACTCCATAGGAGATGAGTAGAAGGACAAAGACGACCATGCAGATGGCTCCACCATTGGCAACCACAGTGAGACCTATAAAGTAGGTGTCAGTGCATGCAAGTTCCAATAATGGGTACATGTCACATATGAAGTGGTCAATGACATTGGGGCCACAGAAGGGGAGACTGTATACAAAGACAATTTGGACCAAAGAGTGCACAAAACCTCCAACCCAGGCCACCACCAACAGAAAGATGCAAACGTGTTGATTCATGATGGTTAAATAGTGCAGAGGCTTACAGATGGCCACGTAGCGATCATAGGCCATCGTCACCAGAAGGAAGACCTCAGCTCCACCAAACAAGTGTTCTAAAAACAGCTGGCCCATGCATGTTGGGAAGGAAATCGTCTTTTTATCACAGAGTAGGTCTACAAGCAATTTGGGAGAAATGGCAGTGGAATAAGCAGCATCCATGAGTGACAGGGAGGCCAGGAAGAAGTACATTGGGGAGCCCAAGGAGGGGCTGCTCATAACAGTCACCATGATGAACAGGTTGCCCACCATGGTCACAATGTATATGAGTAGAAACATTACAAATAGCGCTTTTTGCCCATCAGGATCTTGAGTGAGGCCCAGAAGGACAAATTCTGTCACATTGTTACTCTCTCCCATTTACTCTTCTGTTCGGCTTGCATCAGAGCTGAGAGCTCCGGAGAGCAGCGCTTGTAAGGAAACTGTGAACAAGATATGAACACATTGATGACGTCAGGGAGCACATCTTCATCATCGTACCCTCAATGGTGGTTCACGCACATCAAACCTTTGCTAAGTATCTACTGAGTTCCTCATCTGAAGCTCACACTAGACCTTCCTTTAACAACTCCTTTTTCCTCAGATGATTTTGTTTTGATTCTACAGGTAAATGTTTCTATCACTAAGTCTTAGTGCATATTCTATAGAGAAAAATAGTTAAGGGCCCAGCAATTTTTCTTACATTTAAAACTCTTTATTTAAAAAACTTTACTTCTTGGTACAGGCATCAGCTATGAACAACAGGGACAGTGTTCCTGCTCTCAAGAAACTTTCTCTCTGGTGGTGACAATAAAATCTAAATAAATAAATTGAAATAGAGTCAGTCCTTTGAGTTTGGAGCATTTGTGGTATCTTTACAATATGAAATGTGTAGCACGAAACATAACCTCTTCTGAAATATCTAACTCAATACCATGGTAATCTACTGTCATACCTTCAATACTTCTTGTCTGAAAGGATATTCTGTCTTCATGAATCTCTGGTTAAATACCAAAGGACTGGACTTTGAACTGTATTAAATAACTACAAAATTATTTAGCATTATTTTTTGGTCTGACTTTATCTGCTTTTTAAGAAGCCATAATTTCTTCATTTCATCTTTACCTATAGTACAATTCTTAACATCCTTATGCACAATCCCGATTTTTGGCAATTGATTTTGAACTGGACTATCACCAGTACCACTTTTGCAGCTAGTATTATTTTTCAAAACTCTTGGGGTGAACTAGACAGTGAAGAGAGAGAAAATGGACATTGAAAAGAGAAGTAAAGAACAGTGGTACACGGGTTTATTTATAATACTGTTTACCTACTAAGAGTGCTCAAAAATAGAACCTCAGTGTTTAGATCCCCAAAAGAGGCATATATGAGGGAAAATTTCAATCTCAATGTAGGAAGACAGGGGTTTGAGTCATTTTCTAAGTGTAATTGCAAGTCTATCTCAACTTGCTCATTGGAAAATAATGGGATCTAACTGGACAATCTCGGAGTCCTTTCCAGTTGAACTATCTATGACACTGTTACTGTTACTTTATTCTCCTCTGCTGACATTTTTTTCCACTTTTCATGTTTTTGTACTTAAATAACAATATCCCAGACTTTCAGTGTTGTTTAAAAAATGCAAGCCAGTGGCAAATGAGATAGATCATTACAGTGAGCAAATTATGACTCTCAGTTTCTCATCAGGGTGCACCTATTTAAGATCCAAGGCATTGCTGGAGAGAGAGCACAGCGCAGTAGTGAATAATGTGGACTCTGGAGCCACACTGCCTCTGCCATGACCCCAGTGTCCCCACTTACTATGTGACTTTGAGCTACTTAATAAACCTTTCTGTGCCTCAGTTTCATCATTTGTAGAATGGGGACACCCCTACCGTTTACCTCATAAGCCTGTTGTTGTATCACAACAAAGCAAGTACTTAGAACAGTGCCTGGCACTTGGTAAAGCCTCAGTAAATGAGAGCTGTTATTAGTGTCCTTGAATGCTTCACTGTGAACACTGGATCAGAAAAAATCTTCTGCATCTTGGACAACTTGAAAAGAATTATAGACATAGTTCGTGATAAAATGAATAGTATACCCAGAACCCATTAACTCCTTTCTGACCATATAATAAAATTGTATATTTTACATAACTATTCATATGGGAGTAGTAATTGTACCTGTGCTAGGATGGACTTTGACAAAGAAGCATCTAAAATAATAAGGGAAAAGTTGGACCCATCAGCAGAGGGAGAGTAACATAGAAAATGAAAGAAATGAAGGATCAAATCAGGGAATAGAAATTATGCTTAATAAATGAATATCCACAAATAATAAGATAATTAAGTGAGGCTAGTATTCTTTAAAACATAGTCTTCAGAAAGATTTCTTTCAGTGAGGAAGTACTGGGAGCTCAACCTCCTGAGGGTACCTGGGGCTATGCAAAGAAGCTTCTTGGGGCAGCTGTAACAAATGAGCAGAGACCAGATCCTAGTAAAGAAAACTTTTAAAAATGCAGAAAGGAAAACAATATTGATTTTTAAAAGTTTCTAGATCTGATGGTTAATGGCAAACTTAAAGAAAAGAGAAGAATGGAATAAGTGTAGATACAAACCTAGACTTTCTGGTTATTCACTGCTGAGGAAAATTAATAAACCTCAAATTGTAGTAAAGATGATTCCATTTACATAGATTTGGCAGTGGGACAGGTCATGTGCAGGGAGAATTTGAGCGCTTTCTAGACGCCAGCTGTGATGAACTACACATCTCATTCACGTAATTCAAGTGTTCTGTCATTGTTGAAGCTATAAACCAATAAAGGCATAACTGTGAAGAACATAACAGTGTAACATAGCCTATAAACAATTCTCTTTTTTGATCCACACCTTAATTTCTGCAAGCTTTAGTGCCTTTTCTGTCTTTAATTATTATGACAGATTTCACCAGGATAAATCTTCTATTGAACAATTTAACTATTTACTTGTAATTTAGGGTACATAAACTATCCTTCATAGTTTAAATCATCAAACATTTAATATTTTAAAATAGCATTATTAGGCTTTCAACTTAAAACACTACTTTAACACTTTCTAGAAGAAAAATAATTTAACCTAGTTTCTTTATAACATGACATTTTAAAAAGATATATTCTCATAATAACAAAATAACCTCTGTAATATTTTACAATGATAGTCTTAAAAATCATTCTAAATGACAGCAGACAAGGTAATGTCCAAGTGCCATTTTTGTTGGGATACTATCCCTAAGATGTTTGCTAGGATAATTTTTAGATTTATACATCAAAGCCCATACTATGCTTCCAGAACATAATATGAATTTTGTACTTTACACTTTAACAGGCTTGGTATGATATGCAATTTTAAATCCCTAATTCAAATATTTAATAGTAATTCTGAAGGTTTATTAACATATCATGTAAAATATAATATCTCAAAGACTGAGAATATAAACCTATTGGTTTATTCATTACATGTGTAAATGTAACACGTTTCTCTTCTTATTTGGCAAAATTTTCTATTTGATATGGAAAATATCAAGCTGTATACTATAACCAAATATACTTTGTATATTCTGATTAATTTCTGTGTTTTGCTAGCTTAATTTTTCCAGTTCAGATTTGTCTAAAGAAAACATATGATATTCAAGACATTAGCTGTATTTCAACATATCACAGGGATTTCCAATGAGTATTCCTTGTCAGTTGTTTCAAGAACTCACATCTTGGGTCTTATCCTTGGTCCATGCTTCTCTCATTGAAGGTATCTGTAGATACCTCACGCATCTATGTGTGATCATAGAACACATGATAATATGTGGATGACCAGTGAATCTAGAAATATTAATAGATCCAAGTGGGAACATTTTCCATATTTCCACATGGGCTTCCAATTACCTCAGTTCTTCAGAGAGGTATAAAAGCTATGCCTAAAATATAAACACAAGACACTTAAACATAATGCCAATATTTACTATGCAAAAGTAGCTGAATATTCTCACCTGCTGGAAACATTTCTCCCTGGGAAAACAAAAATTCTATGTTTGCATGACTATGTAAAAATTGACCTAATTAGTGAAAAATAAGGCCAAGCCCCCTTATTTGGTGGCAGAAATAAATAAAACATTTAACAACCTGAAACTTAGTTACTTGAATTTATGTCTTCTCAGTCAATTATAATGAAGTGACCAAAAATTACTTTACTGTGATTGCGGATTTATGATAACTTTCATATCTTACATAGCTATTAAGCTCTGTATCCAACAAGGCAAATGCTGGGATTAACTTCATGGAAAAGCTGATGACAGAGTTTTCTCACAGGTAGAACTCTTCAGTTTTTCAGTCATTCAAATGGCATACACCTTTGACCACTGCTTTGCTAATTAAAAGTATCTCCCAATCTCATCCAAAGAAATCGAGACCTTCCACAAATTTCTCCAAGCAATGATGGATATAACAAGAAAAAATCACAGCTAGAGGACTAGATACCAACTGAATACGTACCCTAGCTTGGGCATGAAATTGAGTTTTCTGAAATCTCCTGGGTTATTTTATCGGGAAAATAATTCTTCCATTTATATGTGCAGGCACAGTTTATGACTTTTCAAATCATTATAATTTTAAATGAAAGAGAGTATAAGGTCATTATAGGTTAGGTAATTAGAATATTTGGAACAAATTCAGATGAAGCAATCTTGCTAAACAGTTTTCTTCCTTAGAACAATCCCTAGAGGAAAAAGATTTGGCTCTTGCCAAGAAAAAGCAGCAGAATGCCAAGGAATGTGAAAAGCCTATAATGTGAAAGAAAAATCCTATAGTAAATTGAATAATAAATTATGAGTTTCATATTATGATATATTTAGGTAAGGCAAGTCAAATTTAAACCAGAATGAAGGAGGTTGCATTCCTAGGTTCCCTTACCCAACCATATTCCCAGCAAAGGAGGGTTTTACTCAGGCTGTTAGAAAGTCTCTGCCCCTGAAGTCCTGAAGCGCACAGACAGAGAGCCCTAGACCTGAAGTTGACATTCTTATTCTCTGAAACACAGGTAATCTTAGTTCTGCAGCTTTAGGTTAGAGTAGAGGGTATATTGATGAAGGCCTGCATCTGCATCAGATGTAATCATAATGATCTTTAGTCCATTAATTCAATCTCTTTTAGTCCAATATCAATTCAATGACTATTTCTACAAGAAAAAAAATTGTTTTTTTCCAACACAGGAACAGCACCTAAATGCTTCCACTGTTATTTCCTTAACTTGCTCTGTCATTGGCTCCGTTGAGCATCTTTATCTCATCACATGTTTAGTTAAATATTAGATCTTCTGTGCCATAAGAGCCTTAGATAAAGAGTCACATAAATACCTATCTTAACCAGCCAAAATCTTTATCATATAATGGGCTCCATTAAAAGTTGGCAGTTTTCAATTTATCCAATAAATTGATTGAATCCAGCAACCCTACATGTCCTGTGTATTATTTCTGACATTTAAAGAGCACATCTAAGCACCATGCCTCTCTTATTGGTAAGTGGCAAAAGATGAACAAACATAGTTAATTCTGAAGAACTATCTGATGTGATAAAAGTTACTGTGGATTAAATTATGACTCTAAGATGAAAAACTAATATATGCATAAGCCATAATACTCTATGTCCCTTTCAGCTGAATTCAAGGAACTACTATTTTTGCCTATCTGAATGAACAAATTGTTTGCTAGATTAGATGATGCCTGCAACATCCCAGAAGCTGAATTTATTTACTCCAATAAAAATTCATTTAAAATATTCACCAATGTGAATTTTGCCTGAAAACATGCTGCAGTAATTCTCTATAACCAATATCTATTGCCAAACTGGAATATAGTTAAATATAGAATAAAGTTAAATGTAGATCCACCAAAAATGGCTTCTTTTACCCCAAATCTCCATATAAGAACAACCATAAGAGCCAGAAAAATGTAATGTGCATGAGCTTGAAAGCTTTTAAAAACTAACTTGGCACAAAGGATGCGTGGAAAGATTTTTTTTTTTATTACAGCTTCAATCTCGTGGCTCATTATTGATCTGTTCAGGAGTTCTATTTCTTTCTGATTGAGTCTTGAGAGGTTATGTTTTCTGGAATTTGTCCATTTTCTCTATGTTTTCTAGTTTATGTGCATAGAGATTTTCATAGTTTCTTCTTCTTTTTTTTTTTCTTTTGAGACAGAGTCTCACTGTGTTGCCCAGCCTAGAGTGCCGTGGCGTCAGCCTAGCTCACAGCAACCTCAAACTCCTGGGCTCAAGTGATCCTCCTCAGCCTCCCAAGTAGCTGGGACTATAGGCACGTGTTACCATGCCCGGCTAATTTTTTCTAGTTTTAGTTGTTTGGCTATTTTCTTTCTATTTATAATAGAGACAGGGTCTCACTCTTGCTCAAGCTAGTCTTGAACTCCGGAGCTCAAGTAATCCTCCCGCCTCAGCCTCCCAGAGTGCTAGGATTACAAGCATGAGCCACCACACCCAGCCAAAATTTGATATTTTGTATTACTGTGGGATCAGTGCTAATAAGTCCTTTTTCATTTCTAACTGAGTTTATTTGGGTCATATCTCTTCTATTCCCAATAATCTAGAAAGAGGTCTATCAATTTTGTTTATCTTTTCAAAGAACTAACTTTTGTTTCATGGATTCTTTTGAATTTTTTTTGTTTTGTTTTCCATTTCATTTAGTTCTGTTCTGATCTTTGTTATTTCTTTTCTTCTCTCTGCTTCGGGTTTGGTTTGTTCTTCCTTTTCTAGTTCCTTGAGATGTGTCATTAGATTGTTAATTTGTGATCCTTCTGTCTTTTTGTTGTAGGCATTTAAGGCTATGAATTTTCCCCTTAGGTCTGCTTTTGCTGAATCCCATAGATTGTGATAGCTTGTGTCCCCTTTGTTGTTTAGTTTGAGGAATGTTTTGATTTCCATCTTAATTTCATTCTTGAGCCAATCACATTCAATTGACCCATTAAAGAGCAGCTTGTTTAATTTCTATGACTTTATGTAGAATTGAGGGTTTCTTTTAGGATTGATTTGTAGTTTTATTCCACTGTGGTCTTAGAAGATACATGGTGTGATTTTTATTTTTTTGAATTTGTTGAGGCCTCTTTGGTGGCCTAAGATATGATCCATCATGGAGAATGTCCTAAGTGCTACTGAGAAGAATGTATATTCAGTAGTTCTTCTGTAGAATGTTCTGAAAATGTCTGTTAGGCCCATTTGTTCTAGAGTTCCAGTTAAGTCCAGTGTTTCTTTATTCATTTTCTGCTTTGATGATCTGTCCACTTCTGTCAGTGCAGTGTTGAAGTCCCTCACAATTAAGATGGCACTGTTTATTTCTTTGCTTATATCTAGAAGAATTAGCTCTATTAAACTGGGGGTTCCTGTTTTAGGTGCATATATTTGTAGGATTGCTATGTTTTCTTGTTGAATTGCTACCTTTACTGTTATAGAAAGATCATATTTGTCTTTTTTTACCATTGTTGATTTAAAGTCAATTTTATCTGATATGAGAATGCCTGCACCTTCTTTCTTTTGGTTTCCATTTGGGAGGAATATTTTTTCCCATCCCTTCACCTTGAGTGTGTATGAATCCTTGTGGGTTGGATGTGTTTCCTGGAGATAGTAGATAAGATACTTAGTTTATATTTTTTCATTCATTTAGCCAGCCTATGTCTTTTGAGTGGGGTGTTCAGACTATTCACGTTGACTGACAGAATTGATATGTGCTATGCTGTTCTGTTCATTAAGTTAAGCAGTAACTTATTGCTTCGTTTCCCCTCTTGTATATTGTTTCATGTGAGTTCTGAGCTTTAGTTCTTGATTACCATGGTTTGCAGTAGTATCAGTAGGAAGGAAACAAGGAAGCTCTTTTTTTAAGATTGTTCTAGACATTGTGGAAATGAGACAATGTGACTCTTTACTCCTAAATATTTTAATATGTATATTCTATAAGAACAAAAACATTTCACACAAAGAATTATCAAATTAAGTAACATTTATGCAATATATATGTGTCCATATTATAGCACCAACTAGTCCATCAATGTTTTCTACAGATTTTTTTGGGGGGGCTCGAGGGTAAAATCTGGGTTCATGAATTTATTGCTACATCTCTTTAGTTTATTTTGACCTGGAAGAGTTCTTTGGTATTTCTTTGCCTTTTCATTACAATGACATCTTGGGGAGTAGCTTCTGCTTGCTTTGTGGAATATCTGTCAATCTGAATTTAACAGTTTCATTATTATGAGATTAAAGTTATGCGTATCTGACATCTTTGCCTGCACCTGATTACTGATTGAATTAAGGGTACAAAGGTGCAGGCTATTTACCTTGATTTGGACATCTTTGAGGCCATCCCTATCTCAAATTCCCTATGATATTGGCCTTTGATGCAACTGCATCCATATTAGTTTTTCTCTCTGTCCAATCCAATTTCCATTGTATCATTACAGGTGTTATTCCCTAGGGCACACGCCAATAAATCCTGTGTACAAACTTTTATCAGAAACTGTTTCTTTGAAAACCCAACCTATACATTTTTGTAACAGTTTTCTTTGCTTCTTGGTTTTGGAAGGATCAGGACTGCAGTTGTTACTGTTCTCATTTTCTGGTTTCTTCTTACTGTAGCTTTATATGGAGTCACACTGATTTTTGTCTTCTGTTCATTTTGAAGTCCTGATGTAAGTCTGCTATATGGATAGAGTGAGGGTTGAGGATTTGGGTGTCATATAAGATTTCTATAAAGACTTCATAAATGTCTTCTTTATATTTTCTTTTAGCATAGGAAAACTTTTTAAATGAGGAAAGAAGGGTTAGAGTATAGTTGGGTTTTGTCATTTTTCTTTGTCTCCTCAGGACCTTAATTTCCTCTTCCTACTTCCTTCTTTTCCTTTAGCGTCAACCTTCCTAAATGGCCTTTCATTGCTACTCATCCTCATCCTCCCCAGAAGTGATGCCTTTTGAAGTGTAGGTCTTCCATACTTTCATTCCATCCCTGTACTCCACACTGATTTTCCAGACCTCTGACCATGTTCTTTAGTGATTTTAAAACTAGTGTGACTTACAATTTTCTGGGTGATTCTGGCTATATTCCATTTCTCTTGGGCCTTCTAATTCCCTCCTCTTCTTTTTCTTAAAATTAATTAATTATTTTTATTTTAGGATATTATGAGGGTGCAAACGTTTGGTTACATTTTATGACTTTGCCTCACCCAAGCAAGGATTAAAGGCATGCCCTTCCCCTCTACAACACTCGCTGCATCCATTAGTTGTAAATTTACCCCCTCCCAACCCCTGAAACCCTGGAGAATATTACTACCATATGAGTACCATCATGTTGATCAATTAGTGCCAATTTGATGGCAAGTACATGTGGAGCCTATTCTTCCATTCTTGTGATACCTCACTTTGGAGGATGCGCTCAAGCTCTATACAGGAAAATATAAGAGGTAGTAGATCACCATTGTTTCTTATAATCGAGTAATATTCCATTGTATACATATACCAAATTTTAATAATCCACTCATGAATCGACAGGCTCTTGGGTTGTTTCCACATCCTTGCAATAGTGAATTGTGCTGCCATAAACATTGGGGTGCAGATGTCTTTGTAATAGAATGTCTTATTCTCTTTTGGGCAGATGCCTAACGATGTTATTGTTGACTTGAATAGTATTTCTATTTTTTGCTTTTTGAGGTGTCTCCAAATTCTTTTCCACAGAGGTTGCACTAATTTGCAGTCCAACCAGCAGTGTAAGAGTGTTCCTGTCTCTTCACATCCTCGCCAGCATTTGTTGTTTTGGGATTTTTTGATAGAGGCCAATCTCACTGAGATTAGGTGATATCTCATTGTGGTTTTGATTTGCATTTCTCTAATGATTAGACATGTTGAGCATTTTTTTTATATGTTTGCTGGCCATTATTCTGTATTCTTTTGAAAAGTTTCTGTTCATGTCCTTTGCCTATTTATTGATAGGGTTGTTTGATTTTTTCATGTTGATTTTTTTTAAAGTTCTAGATAGATTCTTGTTATCAGCCCTTTATTGGATATGTAGAGAGCAAATATTTTCTCCTATTTTGTAGGCTGTCTATTCACTCTAATGATAGTTTCCTTGGCTATGCATAGGCTTTTTAATTTGATTAGGTCCCATTTATTTATTTTTGTTGCTGCTCTTCTTGACAGTCTCTTCAGGCTTCCTTCACTTTCTGCTCGTACTTGAATCATGAGCTGCAAAGATATCTCTGTTGGGATTTGATGTTTCTTTCTGTATATGGAGGTAATCTGAAGTTCATTGCATTCTCAGTGTCTTAGTTTTTTTGTTGAATGTCTTAGTTATGTATGATATTATGGACTTGTGTTGTACATATTGTATGGATTTTTTAGGATGTATAAAGACATTTAGATTTAAGAAGCTGCCATTATATAAAAGACATCCCATATCAAGTGTCAAAAACTTTTGTATTTAATTTTTATTTTTTCTTATTTTTTTCATAATAATCTCTTTTAAATTATAGGTTTAATTTCTGTATTTCTTTTTAAGAAAGAGTCTTTTCTTCTGGAAAAACTTCTGAATTATACTTGATATGCAGATATTATCTCATCTGAATTTAATCGAAACTTTAGTGAGCTGATTAGTAATGATTTTGGGCCATTCTCATTAAGTATGTTTGCGATGCACAAAGCCTCAAGCTTTTCTTTTTACTCCAGTGTCTTCTTGGATTTGAGCATTTCCAATATATGCCGACCAATTAAAAAGAAAGGATTCTTGTTTGTGCAACCTATCTTTGTTCTTAATATATGACTTGCTCTTTGCTGTTATGTTTCTATTTTTTTCACTTAATTATCTTAAAGTTATTGTATAGGAAGAGATTCTGGAAATATAGAATGCACTGGAAGGAAATGTGGGAGATCGCAACTCTCTGGGGCGTGATTCCTCAGTGAATTTGATTTGGAAGCAGCCTTGAGGGGAAAGAGTTTGAACAACTCAGTGACGTATTTTGTTGTTCATTGTTAAGTACCCAGTCATATCTTCCCTTACCTGGGAGATTTACCCTTGGGTATTAATGTTACTGTCAAGATACAAAATAAAGGCCATTACCTTAATAGACCTGAACCATATTAAAGCAGTCACTGAATGCTTTAAAAATATCCCAAAGAAAGCCCATGTTTTAGATTATTCAGCTCTGTGCATTAGTGACTAAAAATGCTATAAAAGTTTTGTTCAATTAATTAGGTCAGTAAACATAATAATGAGTTTTAAATTTTGTTTAATTCTTGGTACACATTCTCAATGATAGCTTTCAAATTTGATTACGTAATTTTTTTTTATTTCAGCATATTATGGGGGTACGAATGTTTGGGTTACGTATATTGCCCTTGCCCCACCTGAGTCAGAGGTTCAAGCATGTCCATCCTCTAGACGGTGTGCACTGCACCGGTTACGTGTGTGTATATAGCCATCCCCTTGATTCATCGATCATATCAACTGTTTATTCTTGAACCCAACTCTATAATCCAAACTGTAAAATGTTTATGAAAGTTGAAGAAGATGGTCATACTTTGTGCAGGTAAAGAGAGATATATCCCTCTGTGAAAAAGAATTTATAGCATCAGTGACTGAGCATTCCCTCTTCTTTTCTTTGCAGTCATACCTGAAATGATATGGTGGCAATCCTGACTTATCTTCACCAAAATAAGCTGTCATCTTCTATGACCAAAGATAAAATTACAGAAGCCTGGATTTGAAACACATGACCAAAGAGGAAATAGAAAGAAACCCAGGTAACATATTTACAAAAGCTCTTCACTTTGAATGAATTATGTATATTTCTTAAGAAGAAGGTTTTATCATTTAATCTCAAATGTATTTTTTTTGCCAGAACTTCCAAGAATAAGATAGTACATGCATTTCCTTCATTTTATAGAGTATTATTAGAATAAGTACAATGCCGATAATTTCTCCAATTTTTTTTAGTTTTGTTTAAATGCAAACTGAAATAGAGAAAATGTGTAAGACAACATAACAATATAACATGACACATATATGGTCCTCACAATAATTTCTTCTAGATTTCTTTATGTAAGTAGGAGAATCCACAAATTATTTATTTTGTATCTTAATACATTAAAGATAATAGTGAGGATCACTGTAGCTCCTTATAAATTATTACCTTTTATACAGTATTTTAAAATGTTCTGCTTCTGTGTAGATGTTTTATTTCTGTTGGTTTTCAAAAAAATTGTTGTAAAATATATGTAACACATTGCTGTGCGGCTATCATCACTATCTATCTCCAAAACATTTTCATCATTCCACACTGAAACTGTGTACCTGTCAAACAATAACTTCCCCTTTCTCCTTTCCCTTGGCCCCTGGTAAACATTATTATACTTTCTGTCTCTATGAATATGACTATTCCAGGTGCCTTATAAAAGTGAGACCATAACATATTTTTTCTTTTGTGTCTGGTTTCTTTCATAGCTTAGCATGTCTTCAAGATTTATCCATGTTGTAGCATGTATCACAATTTCATTCATTTTAAGGCTGAATAATATCCCCTAATACCACAATTTTTCTATTAATTCAGTTGATGGACACAAGTTGTTTCTACCTTTCAGCTATTGTGAATAATGAAGCTATGAACATTGGTGGATACATATTTGCTCCAGTCTCTTATTTCTATTCTTTCGTGCATATTCCCAACATAACATTTTTATATGTAAATTAATAGCCCCTTATTACAAAATGTGGACACTTGTGTTCTGGGAAATCAAGTTACTCATTAAATTCATGAACCTACACTTACACCAATTAGAAAGAGTATTTTAGTGTCTATGGAAGTAGAGGTTATGAATTTTGTTAGGTGCAAGACCTACAGACCCTTAAGGAAAATGCCAACATCTATTTCTGCTTGTGGGTTAATTACATGGATACATTCTCATTGTTAAGATCTTAGAATATAGTGAAGGAAACTGAACACAGCACAGTATGTACTCAGTTGACCCTCTAATTTTCTAAAAGTTCCCTTAGATTAAATTTAGTTTCAATGATAAATTTCAAAGAGGGAAATGAGGTATAGAGAAGGACAGTGAATTTCCACACAGTAATGTGAGTGGGAATGGAAAGAACAACCTTCATAATGGTGTACAATAATGATGAATCCATCCATCCCATAGGGAATGCTTCTTTGGATAATTAGAGAGGAGAGTGGACTTTGGGGAAATTCATGTAACACTCATTGTAAAAATGTGACACTAAAATTACATGGGGAAACAAATAATAGTAAATAATATCTTGAATTTATTTTGTGTTTAATATTTGCCAGAAAATTTTCTGTGAGCTTTATTTGCATTATCTTATTTAATCCTTAAAACCACCCTCCATGTTAGGTGCTATTATAATTCTCATTACACAGATGATATTGAATAATTTATCCAAGGACACAGAGGTGGTGTATATGGACTCTGAGGTTCAAATTCCAAACCAGAATTTGGAACCTGAGCTCTCAAAAGCTACACTATTGCAGGCATACCAGACCACCCTTGCAAAATCACAGAACAAAACAAAACAAAACTGACCAAGACTGACTATCTATCTATCTATCTATCAATCTATCACTATATATATATTTCTGCTAATACAAAATTGCACATATTACATATTAAAATTGGCCCTGGATCATACTGAATGGCTCAACAGATGATTTTACTCCAGTGAGAATGGACGTGTTCAGCATGAACTCAGATAGCCAAGAACTAATGAACAAAATAATTCATGTATAGATTATTTTAATAATCAAAAAACCTTTAGCACATGCTAAATCAGACTGATAAATATAAAAATGATCTACCAGCAAAAATGACATCATGTCATTTAGGATAAATGTGTCAATGATAAGAATGCAGAAACTCATATATAGAAAAATCATTACATTTCCAATAAGGAATATAAGATGGGACATGATTTTCCCAGGATGACTAAGCTAAAAATCAACTAATATTTCAAGATTTTTAGTATTCTTTCTACTATATAGTATTATTTTCTACTATACCATGATTTTGCCTAAAATCTTTATATTTTACATTCTGAATTGATCATGGTTAGACATAATCAATCCTAAATAAATTTGAAAAGAGAGGAGAATGTCTGTTGAGTGTCTCAACCACTTTGAGTTGTATTATCCATTTTTTCCCTTTAATAGCATATGTTGCAATAAACAGCAGTTCAGTTTGTGTGTGTGTGTGTGTGTGTGTGTGCATGTGTGTATTTTCAAACAAAACATTGCCTTCATTTGACTTTCATGGCTTGTAAGAATTTAATACATTTATCTCCATTAACTTGCTCTCTCATGGGCTTTGAAATTCACTTTAATTAAATAAAGTTTAATAATCATTTCATGAACATTCATGACATGCCTGGGTCTTTCATAGCTGTGAGTTACTTATTCCTAGATTATAGGAGCTTATAATAAAGAATTTCAGAAAAACAACTATTTGAACATCAGCCTATAATTTTATGTTTATATACTAAGTATTACTTTACATAAATATATAAGTCAAGTCAATATATATGAGATTATTTTCATGGTAGATTTCAGAGAGCCAAAAAAAAAACTTCAAGGGAAAAAACATATAATATCAAAAATGCAGTCTTTGAGAGATACTCTGGAGAAAGCAGCTGTCTTGATTTCAGTAGATCATCTCACAGATAGATCTTCTCCTATATACCTTCCAGTTACAATGCTGAAGTTCATCATTGTAGCTGAAGCAAGAAATTTGTGAAAATGAAGAGGGTAGTTGTGGAATGACATGCCACACACTTATTTTCTAAAGAGCTGCTCTATGTGAGGCCCTGTAGGGATACACTGTTGACTAAGGCATTGCATTCTTGACATGGAGCTTGCGATAATCTCAAATTTACTATCAGCCCTTTTGTTTGCAGACTGTGACTCCTGGGTTCAATACCTTCAGAAGAACATGCAAAAGAGGAACAATGTGACCGAATTTATCCTCCTGGGGCTCACACAGAACCCTGAGGGGCGGAAAGTTCTGTTTCTCGTGTTCTTATTCATCTACATCGTGACGGTACTGGGCAACCTGCTCATTGTAGTGACCATCGCAGCCAGCAAGTCCCTGGGTTCCCCCATGTACTTTTTTCTGGCTTATTTATCATTTATAGATACTGTCTATTCGACCGCTATTGCTCCCAAAATGATCACAGACTTGCTTTCTGAGAAAATGACCATTTCCTTTCAGGCTTGCATGACTCAAGTTTTTATGGATCATTTATTTGCTGGTGCTGAAGTCATTCTTTTGGTGGTGATGGCCTATGACCGCTACGTGGCCATCTGCAAACCTCTTCATTATTTGATCATCATGAATCGGCGGGTGTGTGTTCTCATGCTATTGCTGGCATGGATTGGAGGCTTTCTTCATTCGTTAGTTCAATTTCTTTTTATTTATCAGCTCCCTTTCTGTGGCCCCAATGTCATTGACAATTTCTTGTGTGATATGTATCCCTTGTTGGAACTTGCTTGCACCAATACCTACCTCATTGGGCTTTCCATGATAGCTAATGGAGGAGCCATTTGTACTGTTACTTTCTTCATTCTCCTCCTTTCCTATGGGGTCATATTACACTCTCTGAAGGCTCAGAGTTTGGAAGGGAAACGCAAAGCCTTGTACACCTGTGCGTCCCACATTACTGTGGTCATTTTATTCTTTGTCCCCTGTATTTTCCTGTTTGCAAGGCCCAGTTCTACCCTTCCCATTGATAAATTCATGACTGTGGTTTTAACATTCATAACTCCCATGCTGAACCCCTTAATCTACACCCTGAGGAATGCAGAAATGAAAAACGCAATGAGGAAACTGTGGAGTAAAAAAGTGACCTTAGTTGGAGGAGGGCTGTATCCCTAATGGCAGTACATGACATTCATTTTTTCACAGAAGCAAAAAATACTATCACTATCAGTTACTCCATTTTCTTATCATTCTCTTTTGGTTATTTGGCCTATTTATTCTGAAACAGCCATATAAATTAATATTTATTGAAGTGGAATACATTATATCCCTAAGAGACCAAGATAATTAATAGGCTTAATTACTACTTTATGCTATTTATGCAATCATACTAAGATTCTTTGGTAGACAACAATTTTTAGTTTTATTTCAAGTTCTTATCTTTAATTAATTAATTGATTTAGAGACATGGTCTTGCTATGTCACCCTGGCTGGAGTGCAGTGGTGTTGTCATAGCTCACAGCAACCTCAAACTCCTGGGCTCAAGTGATCCTCTTATCTCAGTGTCCTGAGTAGCTGGGACTACAGGTGTGTGTTACCACACCTGGCTAATTTTTCTATTTTTTGTAGAGACAAGGTCTGACTCTTATTTAGACTGGTTGGAAACTCATAGTCTCAAGCAGTCCTCCTGCCTCCGCTTGCCAGAGTGCTAGGATTATAGGCATGAGCCACTGCACCCTGCCTATTTAAAAAAAATTTTAAGTTTGTCTTTTTCTCTTTTAAATTTATTTTTAAATGATACATACTAATCATGTATATTGATGGGGTACATCGTGATATATAGATCTATGTGTACATTATAGAAAGACTTAATCAAGGTAATTAACATAGGCCTCACCTCACCAACTTAATCATTTTTTTTTTTTTTTTTTTTTGTGGTGAGAACATTGTAGCCCTGGCTTGAGTGAGGCAAATACATTTCATATAACCAAATGTTTGTATCCCCATCACATCCTGAATTTAAAAAAATAAAATTAAAAACAAATCTGTGAGAACTGTGGTACCTCCCTGGCACATAAAAATATGACCTAATTGACCTTGTTCCCTTTAGTCAAAGAGATTGATATTTTAAACTTAAAAATTTACATTATTAAAAATGTTAATCTAACAGTAAAAATAAATGTCTTGGTCAAATTAATTGATTTAAAGTTTCATAGCATGTGTTCATAGCTAAGGATAAATCCAATGGAAATAAACTTCGTTAACTTTACACTGTTATAGAGTTAAGATGTCCAGCTAACACTTGGTTGATTTTGTATGTTCTGACCAACATTTTGATAGAAAAGTATTCAATGAATTTAGAAAAGTACTCTATGAATCTAGATCAACTGGCCTCCTCCAGTAGTTGAAATATATATTTGTCACTCATATCACAGTGGAGTCCCCAGAATCTGCCTACATTAAATTAAATACTCTGGAACACTTAAACACATACACACACACACACACACACACACACACACACAATGAATGGTAAACATTTTGGGAGCAGATTGTTTTGTTTTGTAGAATGAGTGTCTTTCTGTTTCTTTGTAAACTGTATGTTCTCATTGATTTAGGTGATAGGTCAAAGATACCTTCTCTGTTTACAATTGCTCTATAGTAGGGTTTGGAGAACTGATACTGTATTACAACAATAATTTTTTAAAGGCTTTTGCATTACATATTGTGGTGTTGAAAGCCAGTACACAATGTATATAATAAAGCAAAAAGTTGTTATTTTTTCTTCATCCTTTCTAAATTTATAATAGATTTACTTAGTGTGTTTAGCAATACTATTGACTCCAGTAATTCAACAAATTGAATTGAATAAAAACCACCCTTGAAATTTTATTTATTCTTTAGTGAAAGAAATAAAATGTACTTTAGATCTTTTAGTAAAAATGGAATCTAATACAGAGAATTGGAAACTTCACAATTATTGGAATTGGAGAATCTGGCAATTGGATACTGGAGGAAACATCATTGGGCTCAAGGATTTGCCACCCAAGCCAGAACGCAGAGATGAGGAAACTCAACTCAGGAAGAAAGTCCTCTGCACATATTTCTCAGAATCCTTTCCTGCCCTGAGTTTTATATAAAGATAATTTTCTCTGGAAGTTTAAATTTTCACTTTTTACATTAACTTCTTTAACCCATATAGGATTTGAATATCTCGGTAAGGTGTGAGGTGGAAATACACTTTGTTTTCTTATCACAAAAATAACTAAAATTTCCCAGCACATTTATTGAATAATAATTAAACTTTTACTATCCTGCAGTACCACTGCTTTCATATGTAATTATCTATATATCAATTATTTGATTTTCTAGTTTTCTCTTTTGTTCCATCTGTTTATTCATGAACCAATACTATGGTGTGTACGTTACTGTAGTGTTTTAGATACTACTCCTAAGTAACAAATTACCCAAACATTTAGTGGCTTAATACATCAACAATAAAGTTATTATTGTTTCAGATGGTTTTTGTAGGTCATAAATTTGTTAGCAGCTCGGCTGGGTACTTCTGGATCAGGGCATCTCATGAAGTTGCAGTCAGAAATTGACTTTTGCTGAAGTCATCTAAAAGGTTTCTTCACTTATATGTCTGGTATGTAGGATTGAAAGTCTTGAACAGGGGACAGTAGGGGCTAAAATAGACAGTGCTGTTTGTGTACCAGCTATCCCTATTTCTAGGTAGTTTTTCCATATGGCCTCCCAAGCATGCTGGCCGTAGGGTAATGGGACTTTTGTCATGGTGGCTCAAAGCTCTAAAAAGCATGTATTCCAAGAGAATGAGCCAAGAAGACACTGTGTTGTTTGTTGTTGTTGTTTTTTTACTTAACCTTAGAAATTACATAGAATCATTTCTGCCATATTCCATTAGTCAAGACAGTCATAAAATCCCTACCATGCTTAAGTAGAGAGCATAGACCCTATCTCTTGATAAGGAAATGGCGATGTTCTGCCAGAGCATATACAACAAGATATATTGCCACTGTCTTCCCCAAGTCACAAAAACATACATCCTCCCATAAGTGTGATACAATCACCTTCCTTTTCTTCAGGCCCCATTCCCATGTCTCATCCACTTTAAGCATCAGGCTCCAATTCAAGGTACAGGACCTCATTATCTAAATCAAGACCAGCTGTGGATGAGGATCCTGTGGTGTGGTTCCTTGGATACAGTTCCCTGAGTATTATTCCTTGCTATTGGAAGACCTGTGAACTAAAGAGACAAGTTACCTGTGTTTCCCACCCTACCAACGTACAATGGCGTGGCAGGCATACGATAACTAATATAGATACTTACATTCAGAAAGTAACTGTAAGGAAAGGAACTGTAATTGTAGCAAAGTTCTCCCCCAAACACCAGCAGCCTTAGTTAAAGACACCCCGCCATTGACAAGCCACAGGAGGGAAGTAGGCAAATAAATACCCTGGCATCCTTTTCTTCCCTTCCTGATCCCTAGCATTCGGATAGCACTGCCTGTTGGCCAGAGGTAAGGGAGCTGGTGGAAGCTGACCTTGGAGGACAGCCACCCAGGGTGTAGAAGAGTGAGAATAGATCTGGAGGAGTGAATGGAGTATATAGACCTAATTTCTAAGAGTTTATTCATTTTTTTAAAGTAAGATTGTAAAGACTCCTTTTCGGAGTTACCTGGAAAAAAGAAAACATAGACAAAATAAGTACACAGTCTTCCAACTTATTTATTTACTTAATCAATATTTATTGAATTCATTTATGAGTCAGGTACAGAACCAGTGTGGGGGATAAAGAGGTGAACAAAGACAGATACAGCCCTCTTCTCTGCAGCTTACATAGCTTTTAAATAGAAGGGGGTGAATTATGATTAATTTGTATATCAACAGTGTGAAGAACTAGAACCAATAGTTGTAAAAGAGTTTTTAAAAATATATTTAAGGAGAGGGGATTAATCAAGATGGTGGATGAGAAACACTGCCAGACAGAGTGTCTCTGCAGAAAAGACAGATTCTAGGAGAAATTAGAAGAAAGAAGCAAGAAGATGAGCATACATCGGACGAGGGTCGGAAGGAGGGGTGCCTGAGACCATGGAAGACTCCACGGGAGGAGGTTGCCAAGGAGAATGGGAAGCAGAGACCACCGGAGCAGCCTGGAGACCAGAGGCAAGGGTAGGTGGAGCTGTTAACTTTTCCCTCCCTTGGATCTTGGACTGCTGGTGGGCTCCCCAGCGGATGGAGAGATCTGTGGACACCAGCCCAGAAAGGGCCACCCAGTGAGAGGTAAGCCTGCAGTGGTTGTGGCACAAGGCTCCCAACTCCCGTAGGGCATGTCCCTGTGCATAGATCCAAGTGGTGCCACAGGTGCCATATTGCCTCATTCTCCCCTCCCCCGTCCCTATCCATGGCTACCAAGAGAGACAATATAGCCACCAGCCAGAGGCACCTCCAGGGAATGGGACCTTTCCTTTTGGGGCCCTACAGCTGACTGAGGGGAACTCAGACAGTGAACTCCCTACCCACCAGCCCTCCCAGGTGCTGCTGGCCCAGTGAACCCAGGAGAATGGGGCAGACCCTGAGGCTGAGAGATATAGACCCAGCTTGGGCTCCCCGTGGGTGAATTGGGACTGACATTCATCTCCCTGGTGGGGATAGGGATTGAACTCTGGGGCCCAGAGGTCAGACCTGCAGACCAGATCCTGTGCACCCAGGTCTTGCATTGCCTGGGGCACAGAAGGGATATACGTGAACAGCCTACTGAGGTGTGTGTGCCTTCAGGGGCAGATCAGCATCCTAGAGGGCAACCCTCCTCCCAAAGGGAGGCCATGAGCCCAGCCCAGGTGGCGTTCCTGCAGAGGGAACCTCCCAGCCAGCATCACAGCCAGGGAAGGCCCGGTGGCGTGAGGTCTGGCCTGTTGGCAGAGGCCCAGGAGTAGTCGTGTAGTTGGGGAGAGTGGAAAGAAGCAAGGCCTGCCCCAGACTGCAGGTCTCAGACAGCCCCACCCCAACACGCAGACTTTCTGACTGAGCGGGGCCATTCCAGCCCCTCCTTGACAGCTTTTCCTGGAAGCAGAGAACAGAACTTTGACCCCTGGTAATGGCATTGGTGGTTCCTGAGGGCAGGCTTACCCAACCCAGATCTGCCCAGACTCATACCTAGACCAGCTTTCACTGAGAGGGAGAAAAGGACACACCTGGAAGTCCCAGGGCCCTACCAACCACCTGAGGCACCAGAGTGCCTCTCTAGAGGAACAAGAGCAAGTTACAGGACACAAAAACAACAGCGTAGCCTGTTCCTCCAAGCAAGTGCCACCTACTGACAGGGAGGACGTTCTGCACATCCTTTTCACGGCACCTACTGACTCATCATATATTGTGTGGTTGACTCTCACCCACAAACACCACCAACCGGCTCAGAGACTAAACAAGGCATGTCAATACTCAAATGAAAACCTAAAGGAAAGAAGCAACAACTGATTGAGATGGGAAGAAATCAGAGAAGGAACTCAGGAAATGTGAAGAACCAAATGGACACCATACCCCCAAAGAGGAGCATGAGCCCCTTAGAAACAGACACCAACCAAAATCAGCCAACCAAAATGACAGAAGAGGAATTTCGAATGTGGATCATAAGAAAATTCAATGACATGCAAGACCAACTTGATAACCAACAAAGAAAACACAAAAAGACTCCAGGATCTGGAACAAAAATTCACTAAAGAAATGGATACAATGAAGAAAAGTTTAATTGAACTCCTGGAAATGAAGAATCAATTCAGAGAACTACAAAATACAGTGGAAAGCCTCAAGAACAGGGTAGATCAAACAGAAGAAAGAATTTCAGAGATTGAAGATAACACCTTCCAATTAAATAAATCAGTCACAGATAGGGAGCAGAGAAACAAGAGAAAAAAGCAAAGCCTACAAGAGATGTGGGATTACGTGAAGAAACCTAATGTGAGAGTCATAGGGTTACCAGAGGGGAAGAAGAAAACACTCAAGGATTGGACAAGCTATTTGAAGATATAATAGAGGAAAATTTCCCAGGCCTTGCTAAAAAATCTTGATATACAAGTTCAAGAAGCTCAGAGGACCCCTGGGAGATTCAATGCAAACAGGAAGACGTCACAACATGCAGTCATCAGACTGACCAAAATATCAACTAAAGCGGCCCTTCTAAGAGCTGTAAAATGAAAGAAGCAAGTAACATACAAAGGAATAACACCAGACTTCTCTACTGAGACTCTACAAGCAAGGAGAGACTGGGGCCCCATTCTCACTCTCCTGAAACAAAACAATGCCCAGCCTAGAATCTTATTCCCTGCAAAACAAAGTTTTGCATATGCAGGAGAAATCAAGACATTCTCAGATAAGCAAAGACTGAGGGAATTCACAAAGACAAGACCAGCCCTTCAAGAAGTACTCAAAACAGTGTTACCCACAGATCAGCACAATAAACATTCACGAATGTAAATCTACTCAAAGCTAAAGATCAAAGCCCAGACACTACAATGGTTCAAGAGAGAAAATAAAGCAACAAAGTTCAACCCAATATAATGAACAGAAATCGGCTCCACCTATCAGTTATCTCAATAAATGTGAATGGCTTGAACTCCCCACTCAAGAGACATAGGCTGGCTGAACGGATAAAAAAACACAAGCCAAGTATATGCTGCCTTCAGGAAACACATCTAACCTGCAAGGACACATATAGACTAAAGGTAAAGGGGTGGAGAACAAAAACTCAAGCAAACAGAAGCCAAAAGAAAGCTGGCGTGGTGGTGCTGATTACAGATAACTTAGTTTTTAAATCAACAAAAGTAATAAAAGACAAAGAAGGTCACTATATAATGGTGAAGGGTATAGTTCAACAAGAAGACATAACAATTCTAAATATATATGCACCCAACCTTGGTGCACCCAGATTCATAAAGCAAACTCTACTTGATCTAAACAAATGGATAAACAACAACACTATAATATTTGGAGACTTTAACACCCCACTAACAGCACAGGACAGATCCTCAAAACAGAAAATCAACAAAGAAATAATGGACTTAAACAGAACCCTAGAACAAATGGGCCTGACTGACATTTACAGGACATTCTACCCCAAAACCACTGAATATACGTTCTTCTCATCAGCTCATGGGTCTTTCTCTAAAATTGACCATATTCTAGGACACAAAGCACTCCTCAAACAATTGAAAAAAATAGCAATTATACCGTATATCTTTTCAGACCACAATGGAATAAATGTAGAAATGAATCCTAACAGGAGTTCTCATTTCTACACAAAGTCATGGAAACTAAACAACCTTCTGCTGAATGATCACTTCGTAAATGAGGAAATCAAGATGGAAATCAAAATATTCTTTGAACTAAATTACAAAGGTGACACAAGTTACCAAAACCTGTGGGACACAGCTAAAGCAGTCCTGAGAGGAAAGTTTATTTCCATAAATGTCTATATCCAAAAGTCTAAAAGATTACAAATAGACAACCTAATGAATCATCTCAAAGAGCTGGAAACAGAAGAACAGATCAACACCAAACCCAGCAGAAGAAGTGAAATCATTAAGATCAAATCAGAACTAAACGAAATTGACAACAGGGAAACTATACAGAAGATTAATGAAACAAAAAGTTGGTTCTTTGAAAAAATAAACAAAATTGACACACCATTGGCTAGACTAACGAAAAGCAGAAAAGAAAAATCTCTAATAAGCTCCATCAGGAACAATAAAGGAGAAATTACAACGGATGCCACAGAGATACAAGATATAATTTATGAGTACTACAAAAACCTCTATGCACACAAACTGGAAAATGCGGAGGAAATGGACAATTTCTTAGATACACACAGCCTCCCTCAGCTCAACCAGGAAGAAATAGAATTCCTGAAAAGACCAATATCAAGTACTGAAATTGAAACAGCAATAAAAAACCTTCCTAAAAAGAAAAGTCCTGGACCAGATGGTTTCACACCCATATTGTACTACACCTACAAGGAAGAGCTGGTGCCTATCCTGCAGAAATTATTCCACAACATCGAGAAGGATGGAAACCTCCCCAACACATTTTATGAAGCAAACATAACCTTGATACCAAAACCAGGAAAGGATGCAACAAAAAAAGAAAACTACAGACCAATATCCTTTATGAATATAGATGCAAAAATTCTCAACAAAATCCTCGCCAATCGAATCCAGGTACTTGGCAAGAAAATAATCCATCACAACCAAGTGGGCTTCATCCCAGGGATGCAGGGATGGTTCAACATATGCAAATCTCTAAATGTAATTCACCATAGAAACAGAAGCAAAAACAAAGACCATATGATCCTTTCAATAGATGCAGAAAAAGCATTTGACAAAATTCAACACCCTTTTATGATAAGAAGGCTCAACAAAATAGGCATAGATGGGGCTTATCTAAAAATGATACAAGCCATATATGACAAACCCACAGCCAATATCATACTGAATGGGGAAAAATTGACAGCATTCCCACTTAGAAATGGAACAAGACAAGGTTGTCCACTATCTCCACTTCTGTTCAACGTATTGCTGGAAGTCCTCCCTACAGCAATCAGACAAGAGAGCCAAATTAAGGGCGTCCAAATGGGACCAGAAGAGATCAAACTCTCACAATTCACTGAGGACATGATATTATACCTAGAAAACCCCAAGGATTCAACTAAGAGACTCTTTGAATTGATAAATTAATTTGGTAAAATCTCAGGATACAAAATCAATACATAGAAATCAGAGGCATTCATATATGCCAACAACAGTAAAAGTGAGAACCAAATCAAAGACTCAATTCCCTTCAAAATAGCAACAAAGAAAATAAAGTACCTTGGCATATATTTAACTAAGGAGGTAAAAGACCTCTACAGGGAGAACTATGAAACACTGAAGAAGGAAATAGCAGAGGATGTAAACAGATGGAAGAATATACCATGCTCATGGGTTGGCAGAATCAACATTGTTAAAATGTCTATGCTACCCAAAGTGACCTACAGAGTCAATGCAATCCCTATCAAAATATCATCATCATTTTTCACAGATATAGAAAAAATAACTTTATGCTTCATATGGAACCAGAGAAGACCCTGTATAGAAAAATCAATTCTAGGCAATAAAAACAAAATAGGAGGTATGAATTTATCAGACTTCAAACTATACTACAAGGCTATAGTAATTGAAACAGCTTGTGATTGGCACAAGAACAGGGACATTGACTAGTGGAGCAAAACAGAGAACCCAGATATAAAACCATCCTCATATAACCAACTAATCTTCGACAAAGGAGACAAAAACATACACTGGGGAAAAGAATCCTTATTCAATAAATGGTCCTGGGAAAACTGGATAGCCACATGTAGACGACTAAAACATGACCCACACCTTTCACCTCTCACAAAAATCAACTCACGCTGGGTAATAGACTTGAACCTTAGGTGTGAAACTATTAGAATTCTAGAGGAAAATGTTGGAAATACCCTTCTAGACATTGGCCTAGGCAAAGAATTTATGCCACCAAAGGAAATCACAGCACCAACAAAAATAAACAAATGGGACCTGATAAAATTAAAAAGCTTATGTACAGCCAAAGAAACTGTCAAGAGAGCAAACAGACAACCCACAGAATGGGAGAGAGTAACACTCCTACACTGCTGGTGGGACTGCAAACTAGTTCAATTTCTGTGGAAAGTAATATGGAGATACCTCAAAGTGATATAAGTAGATGTACCATTTGATCCAGTAATTCCACTACTGGACATCTACCCAAAAGATGAAAAGTCACTTTATGAAGAAGACACCTGCACTCGAATGTTTTTAGCACCACAATTCACAATTGCAAAGCTGTGGAAAGACCTCTAGTGCTCATCAATTCATGAGCGGATTCATAAAATTGGGTATATGCATATCATGGAGTACTGCTCAGCTTTAAGAAACAATGGTGATCTAGCACCTCTTGTATATTCCTGGATACAGCTGGACCTCATTCTACTAAGTGAAGTATCTCAAGAATGGAAAAACCAGCACCACATGTACTCACAAGCAAATTGGTATTAACGGATCAACACCTAAGTAGACATATAGGAGTAATATTTATCGGGTGTCGGGTGGGTGGGAGGGGGAAGGAGGGGATGGGTATATGCAACCAAAGGAATAAGATGTGCAACATTTGGGGGATGGACACACTTGAAGCTGTCACTTGGGTGGGGAGGGGGACATGGGCCATATATATAACCTTAACACTTGTACCCCCATAATACACTAAAATAAAATAAATAAATAAATAAATTTAAGGAGGAGTTTTCTAATGTTTCTTCCTGGCTGAGAAGAAGTCATGTGTTTACTGATGAGTTCTCTATGCCTGGGTTTTGTTTGACAAAGGCCCAGAGACCACTTGCCAAGGGTTGTAAAGGGGGGAATTCGGCATCCTCATAAGAAGCCGAATTAGACAGCTTCAAAGGTTTATTCTAATCTTTTTTTTATAAAATAGAAAAAGTAGCATGTTTCTTCTCTTCTGGCATAACATGAAAGACAATAGCTTATATTATTAAAAATCTTTGGCTCGTCTGAAAACCCAAAATAGGTAGTGCTCATAATCTTTGCTATTTAGTATTAAGAATTTTGTTTAGACAGTTTAATCCACTACTTATAAATTTATCAGCAGTATTGAAATAAAATAAATCAGGATGAAAGTGAGTGAATTCATTCTGATGGCACTGACACAGAATCCTCAAATGCAGAGTATTCTAGTTTTGGTGTTACTTATCACCTACATTGTCACTGTTGTGGGAAGCCTGCTCATTGTGGTTACCATAATCTGCAGCCAGACTTTGGACTCCCCAGTATATTTCTTCCTGGCTTTCTTATCTTTGATAGATGCAGGTTTCCTCTTCCATAATCCCTAAAATGCTAGCTGACTTGCTCTCTGAGACAAAAAATATCTTCTTCAATGGCTGCATGACACAGCTCTTTGTTGAACATTTCTTAGGTGCTTCAGAGATTGTCCTCCTGGTGGTTATGGCCTATGACCGATATGTGGCCATCTGTAGATCTCTGCACTATGTGACCATGATGAGCCACCGCATGTGCTGCCTCCTGGTGGGAGTGTGTTGGACAGTAGGTTTTCTCCACTCTACTGGGCAGATTTTCTGGCTCCCATTCTGTGGCCCCAACATCATGGATCACTTCATGTGTGACATTGTCCCCCTGATATGACTGGCCTGCACTGACACTTTTCTTGTTGGTCTCCTGGTTGCTGCCAATGGTGGGACGTGATCACCTTTGTAACATTGTTGGTATCCTATGTGTTCATCCTGTGCTCCTTGAAGACTCACAGCTCTGTGGGGAGGAAAAAGGCCCTTTCTACCTGTGGCTCCCACATCACTGTTTTTATTTTATTCTTTGTGCCCTGTATTATTATGAATCTGTGACCAGTAGCCACCTTGCCCATGGATAAAGCCATAGCAGTGCTTTATACTCTTGTCACTCTCATGTTAAATCTGGTTATCTACACAGTAAGGAATGCAGAAATAAAACAATGGTATCAGAATGTTATTAAACTGGAATGTAATTTCAGGTAATGAATAATCTAATATGAAGATTGTATTTCCATCATGATCTTTTCAATTTTATATTTCATTACTTTAAAGCCTTTCTCATAGTTCTCAGTTGACTCTCATAGGACGTTTGCAAGGTAGGTACTATTATGATTATTCCTATTTCACAGATGAAGAAAAATGAAGTCCAAAAAAGTTAAATAGCCAGTCCAATGTCAGATATATAGCTAGTTTTCAGATCTGCATTCTTCTAGATCCAAATTTGATGCTCTTTCAAATTTCAAAGGGTATCAGAAAAAAGGAAGCATTTAGATCAGAACCTCTCTTGTTTCACAACAAATAAAAAAAGTTCTTTTCTAATTGCAGAGTTGTATAATGTCCCTGCATATTTAATCAGTATTGCCTACTAGTATCTAGGACAGTGTAGAATATAATTTAGAAAAAAGATCTTGCCAATACTCTCTTGGCACACACTTGACATGTTTTATGTACAACAATGAATTGGTTTTTTTGTTCTATTGAGTAAAAGTTGTCAGTGATTATAAAAATTAATTGTACTTAAATCTATGTGAATTTTTAAAAATATATTCACATGGTTACAATAACCTTAGAAAACTGAAATCTAATGTCCTCATTTTACATAAGAATGGCGGATCAGAGAGGTTAAATAACTAAACCATAGAACATGTGCATTATCCTTGAGCCAAAATATGCTTATTCCATATCCTGCGATATTTTCATTATATAGAATATCATGGGGTTAGTATTTAATTATGGTTTGGTACATAAGAATATTTTTGATTATATGTCATAAGACATGACAATTTATTAGATTAAAAATCACTAGCGGTAATTAAATGCAGATTTTTTTCAAAGCGTATAGTAAAATTTATTCATAGAACAGTTTCACTATTAAAAGGTTGGTTGTACATTTAATTCTTTGCATGTGGTATCCTCTTTGAAAACTACTTTAGAAGATGGTTTATAAGGTATATAGAAAGAAAATGGGAATCATTAATCCACTGTGGACCAAAGGAAATATTTCTCAGCTAAACAACTTACCTTACAAGACTTTACTGTTGCATAAGTTTTGGACATTTTAAAAAATGTAGTCTGTTATCAAAATACAAATGTGTGTGTCATAAATATGTTTGTAGCTCCTACTTTTGAAAGAAAGATCCAGCCCATGGGTATCGTATGTTTTATTGAAGAAATCAGTGGACTGTGTGATGCAACAATATTTAGCAAGGGTATTATGATTGTGAAAGCATCATGGAGAGCAAGAACACCAGCTTCAGGATCAGGAGACATGAATCTATTTCTCCCTGTGTCACTATCTTATTTTATGACATTCAATAGCTCTCCGTATTTCTACAAGAAGTTTACATAGGTCATTTAGATGGTTTTTACAAGTTCTGTAATTATGTTAATGCTAATATATTTATTACCATAAATATTGTTATATTTACTTCTACTGTAACTAGAAGAAGTAAAATTGGGAGGGTTTAGAGAGATTATATCTCTAGGCCGGAAATTGATTACAACCCTAAACTTTTCCATTTTCTGTAAACAATTTAGGAGATGTCTTTCTGGGATGAAAGAGTGTTTAGATTTGACTAAGATAGCATGAGTTCTGCCCTTGAGTATTTTGTTACCTTGAGAACTGGTTCCTCTGCCTAATGAAGTGCATGAAACTGCTCATAAGAACACTTTGGCAGGTATTTGATTTTTGTTGAATTGGTTCCTGAACCTGTCAAACATCAAACTTACACCTCAACCTGTTTGTCACCAACTGTAATATGATCCATATTTAATTTCTCCTTTCATTCTGGTTTCTCCTTTTAGTTTGAAAACTCTATGTTGCTGTCTCTCCAGCATTTCCCCACTCACTCTGTGGACTTGTTCTCTGGAAACAGACTTTCCCCTATAGTTTCAAGAACTCCTCTTTTGAATAGTTACCTCCATGTTCAACTCCCACTGGACCTAACTCTACAGACTCTGTCCTTTCTCCATTCCCATGCTACTCTAGGCTCTGGGGAGCTCAACTGGACAGGCACAGGGCTTCCAAAGAACTCTCCCTATTTACCACCCTCACTATTTAATCAGACACTGGATGGCCACTTAATGGCCCAACAGGGACAGATTTTAATCTTTCATTGGGTTGGGAATGACGTTGTAATCACATGCTAATTCTCTGATCTGGCTCTGTGCTTTCACTCCAGAGTTCTAAGACTAGATCAAGACATTTTCACAGATGAAACTTTAGTGAAATCTATAGTTATAATAGTTCTTTAGATAGTTTCCAACCTCATTCATATCTTCTTTGTTACCTACCATCAAAAATATTATCATGGCACTCCAGTGTCTTGTCCAACTAGGTTAGTCATGTTGTGTCAGCTGTCTTAAACTTTTTTTTTTTTTTTTTTTACCATAACACATGCTGCTCACAGTGACTGCATTCTCTTGAGCCAATCAAGAGTTATGTACAATTAGTTAGGCTATGTTTTAAAATACCTAATTTTTTCTTATTTTAGAAAGCATATTTGAACAAGGGTAAGTAAATGAGTTTCTACACAGAAACATTATAGAATTGAATTGGTTTTAAAAAAGAACTTCAAATATTGGTATGTGTTTCTTTTAGTAGATAATTCTAATATGCTTCACAATTTGTGACAGCATAAAAATGTCATGACACATGAGTTGCAAAATAATAATCTAACAATAAGGATCCTGGCTTAGGATTTAGGAAACTTGGCTTTTAACTTTTCCTTGGCATATAGAGTTCTGACACCCTGACTTAGTTTTCCATGTCATAAAGTGGGACTACTGATTCCTATCTCTTTTCCATTCCATAGGGATATTGTTAGACTAAATTTAAATAGCTAAAATAAATGCATTTTCCTACTCGGAGCATTATATAAGAATGTAATTATTTTCATAATTATCGTGTTAATCTAATTCCAGAATTGGCATGAAAAACAACTGCTGTGAAGTATGGTAAGATACACCTGGTGTGAAGTGCCGCTATTATCACAGGGGTCATAGCTATCACTTAATGTAACCTGAAATCGATTTTACAAATTATGAGAAACTTGATGGGTTGTTAAAGAAATATTGAAAATTTAAAGTCAGGTAGTTGCCCACCTGCATGTTTAATTTATACAATACTAAACATCTAGACTGTATATTAAGCCCATTTGTTATCAAACATCCAAATTCATAAATGGTCAATGGTTTTGTTTTGTTTTGATTCATCCTTCATATAGACCTATGGAAGGTGTTAAAAACTAAAGATGAATTAAAGATAAAAAGTTCTCTTCTAACATTCAGTCAAGCAACATGAAATAATTGGGTTACACACAGTATCTGCTAATGACAGTGAGAAACCCCTGAGGTCTAATTAACTGCAGGTAAGGAACTTCACAGAATTTGCCTGCAAACAGATATGTGGTAGTACTTATAAGGCTCAAGAGAAAGGCATTATCCAAAGATGCCATTTATAAATCAACAGAGACTTATTGTTGCTGAGCTAGTTGGCATTTTTAATCTTACAACTTTGCTTCTTTCTTGGTGAACTAATAACTGCCTGGGGCCCTGGCCATGGAGATATATGTTGGTCAAGTCGATAGGTGAGATTTCTTTTTCTTTCTTTCTTTTCTTTTCTTTTTTTTCCAGGAAATCATATAATCATAGAATCTCAGGATTAAATGGACCTTAAAAATCACCCCTCGCCCCCTTCAATCTGAGGTTTAAGTCTCTTTTTCAGCACATCAAACATCAAAAAAGATAGAATTAGTTATAATCCTACCAATTTAGAAGTAAAAACACTGTGGAGTCTTTTTTCCCTATTGATATATATTTAAATTAGTTAGTATCACATATAAAAATTTGTGTCCAAATTTTCCCCACTTACTATTACAACTTAAGAATTTTCCTATGATATTACAATAATTTTAAGAACATCACTGTTAAACGCTACATAGTATTCCAAGAGGTGTGCTATATTTTACTTAATCAATGTCTCTAGTATTGTACATTCCATGCAGTTTCTAATTTTCCACACCTCTCAAACATTGTGATGAGCATGTTTGTACATAATGATTTTATTTATGTCTTAAAAATATTTTCCATTAGGATTTATTCTTAGAGTACTATGAAATCAAATGAAAAAACAAAGTATTTCTATTTCTTCATGATTATTTTTAGATCACTATTATTAATTATGCTTTACTTTGCATACAATATACTCTTTTCAGATCTGTTTGGGAGTGGACCTCAGAATATATGAATTTAATGAAACTGCTATACATAATTTTCACATAAGTATAAGATTTTCATCTCTGATAATTTTTTTTCTTTTTTCTTTTAACATATTATGGGGGTATAAATGTTTAGGTTGCATATATTGCCCTTCCCCCACCCAAGTCAGAGCTTCAAGCTGGTCCATCCTCCATATGGGGCACACTGCACCCATTAGGTGTGTGAATGCCCATTTCCTACTTGCCCTTCCCATATGCCTGACACCTGATAAATGTTATTACTACATGTGCACTTAAATGTTGATCAGTTAATGCCAATTTGATGGTGACAACATGTGATGCTTGTTTTTGCACTCTTGGGAAACTTCACTTAGAATGGGTTCTAGTCCTATCCAGCATAACAAAGAGATGTTATGTCACCATTGTTTTTTGTGGCCGAATAGAACTCCATGGTATACATATATCAGATTTCATTAATCCACTTGTGTATTGATAGGCACTTGGGTTGTTTCCATATCTTTGCAATTGTGAATTGTGCTGCTATAAACATTTAAGTGCAGATGTCTTTTTTTATAGAAGGTCTTTTGTACTTTTTGGTAGATGCTCAGTAATGGGATTGCTGGATCAAATGGTAATTCTACTTGTATTTATTTGAGGTATCTCCATATTGCTTTCCACAGAGGTTGTACTAGTTTGCAGTCCCACCAGCAATGTATAAGTAAGTGTTCCTATCTTTCCACAACCATGCCAATATTTATTGTTTTGGGACTTTTTAATAAAGGCCATTTTCACTGGAGATAAGGGATATCTCACTGTGGTTTTGATTTGCATTTCCCAAATGATTAGAGATGTTGAGCATTTTTTTTTTTATGTTTGTTGGCCATTAGTCTATCTTCTTTTAAAAAGTTTCTGTTCATGTCTTTTGCCCACTTTTTGATAGGGCTGTTTGATCTTTTCTTGCTGATTTTCCTGAGTTTTATGTAGATTCCAGTTATTAGCCCTTTATCAGATATGTAACATGTGAATATTTTCTCCCATTCTGTAGGTTGTCTGTTTGCTCTCATGACAGTTTCCTTGGCTGTGAAGAAGCTTTATAATTTGATCAGGTCCCATTTGTTTATTTTTGTTGCTGCTGTGATTGCCTTTGGGGTCTTCTACATAAATTCTTTGCCTGGGCCAATGTCTAGAAGAGTTTTTCCAACATTTTCTTCTAGAACTCTTATAGTTTTATGCCTTTGGTTTAAGTCTGTTATCCACCATGAGCTGATTTTTGTGAGAAGTGAAAGGTGCAAATCCTGTTTCAGTCTTCTACATGTGGCTATCCAATTTTCCCAGCACCTTTTATTGAATAAGGATTCTTTTCCCCAGTGTATGTTTTTGTTTTCTTTGTCAAAGATGAGATGGCTAAATGAGAGTGGTTTTATATCTGGGTTCTCAGTTGTGTTCCATCGGTCTATGTCCCTGTTCTTGTGCCAGTATCATGTATTCTAGTTACTATACCCTTGTAGTATAGCTTGAAGTCTGATAAATCGATGCCTCCCAGTTTGTTCTTTTTGCTTAAAATTGCTTTTGCTGTACAGGGTCTTCTCTGGTTCCATACGAAGCGTAAAATTATTTTTTCTATATCTGTGACAAATGATGTTGGCATTTCAATAGGGATTGCATTGAATCTGTTACATCACTTTGGGTAGTATAGACATTTTAACAATGTTGATTCTGCCGAGCCATGAGCATGGTATGGTTTTCCACCTGTTTACATCCTCTGTTATTTCCTTCCTAAGTGTTTTGTAGTTCTCCCTGTAGAGCTCTTTCAGCTCCTTAGTTAAATATATTCCTAGGTACTTAATTTTCTTTGTGTATTGAGTCTTTGATTTAGTTCTCAGTTTGACTGTTGTTGGCATATAGGAATGCTACTGAATTCTGTACGTTGATTTTGTAACCTGAGACTCTGCTGAATTTGTTTATCAATTCCAGTAGTTTCATGGCAGAATCTTTGGAGTTTTCTAGGTATAAGATTATATTATCAGCTAAAAGAGATAGTTTGACCTCTTGTTCTCCCATTTGGATGCTTTTGATTTACGTTTCTTGTTGGATTGCTCTGGGTAGGACTTCCAGCATTATGTTAAATAGAAGTTGTGATATCAGGCAACCTTGTCTACTTCCAGTTTTAGGTGGGAATGCTTTCAATTTTTCCCCATTCAGTATGATGTTGGGTGTTGGTTTGTCATATATGGCTTGTATCATTTTTAGGTAATTCCTGTCTATGACTATTTTGTTAAGCATTCTTATCATAAAATGGTGTTGAATTTGTTGAATGGTTTCTCTGTGTCTATTGAGAGGATCATATGGTCTTTGTTTTTGTTTCTATTTATCTGGTAAATGACATTTATAGATTTGTGTATGTTGAACCATCCCTTCATCTCTGGGATGAAGCCCACTTGGTCGTGATGGATTATTTTTTGATAGGCACCTGAACTTAGTTTGCTATGATTTTGTTGAGAATTTTTGCATATTCATTCCAATTTTGCTTATATTCACAAGGGATATGCTCTGTAGTTTTCTTTTTTGTTGCATCCTTTCCTGGTTTTGGTATCAGAGTGACGTTGGCTTCATAAAATGTGTCGGGGAGGTTTCCTTCCTTCTCAATTTGTGAAATAATTTCTGCAGGATAGGCACCTGTTATTCTTTGTAGGTTGGTAAAATTTGGGTGTGAAACAATCTGGTCTGGGGCTTTCCTTTTTAGGAAGGTTTTTTATTGCTGTTTCAATTTTGGTACTAGATATTGGTCTGTTCAGGAATTCTGTTTCTTCCTGATTGAGCATAGGGAGGCTATGTATTTCTAAGAATTTGTCCATTATCTCCACATTTTCCAGTTTATGTGCATATAGGTTTTCATAGTATTCATAGGTGTTATTTTGTATCTCTGTGACATCAGTTGTAATTTCTTCTTTTTCTTTCCTGATGGAGCTTATTAGAGTTCTGTCTTTTCTGCTTGTTAATCTAGCAAGAGGATTTTCAATGTTTTTTTTTATTTTTTCAAGGAACCAACTTTTCATTTTACTAATCTTCTGTATAGTTATTGTTTTTGTCATCAATTTCATTTAGTTCTGCTCTGATCTTTGTTATTTCTTTTCTTCTGCTGGGTTTGGGGTCAGTTTGCTCATCCTTTTGCAGTTCTTTGAGACAATTAATTAGATTGGTTATTTGTGATCTTTCTGTCTTTTGGATGTAGACATTTATGGAAGTAAACTTTCCTCTCAGAACTGCTTTAGCTTTGTCCCACAGATTTTGATAACTTGTGTCTCTTTTGTCATTTAGTTCAAGGAATCTTTTGATTTCCATTTTGATTTCCTCATTTATGAAGTAATCATTCAGCAGAAGGACAACTTTATGTAGAAATGAGAGTTTCTGTTAGGGTTGATTTCTACTTTTATTTCACTGTGATCTGAGAAGATATATGGTATAATTTCTATTTTAAAAAATTTTTTGAGATGTGCTTTGTGGCATAGAAGTGGTCAATCTTAGAGAATGTCTCATGAGATGATGAGAAAAATGTATATTCAGTGGTTTTGGGGTAGAATGTTCTGTTAATGTCAGTCAGGCCCATTTGTTCTAGAGTTATGTTTAAGTCCATTTTTTCTCTGTTAATTTTCTGTTTGGAGTATCTGTCCTGTTCTTTCAGAGGGGTGTTGAAGTCTCTGGATATTATGGTGTTGCTATTTATCATTTAGTTTAGATCAAGCAGGATTTACTTTATGAATCTGGGTGCACCTGAGTTAGGTGCATATATATTTATAATTGTTATGTCTTCTTGTTGAACTGTACCCTTCACCATTATATAGTGGCCCTCTTTGTCTTTCATTACTATTACTGATTTGAAGAATAAGTTATCTGAAATCAAACTGCCATGTCAGCTTTCTTTTGGCTTTCATTTGCTTGAAATATTTTTTTCCAGCCCTTCACCTAGAGTCTGAATGCATCCTTGTGGGTTAGATGTGTTTTCTGAAGACAGCAGATACTTGGCTTGTGTATATTTATCCATTCGGGTAGCCTATATCTGTGTAAAGGGACATTCAAGCCATTCACATTTATTGAGATAATTGATAAGTGGGGCTGATTTCTGTTCATCCTGTTGATTTGAACTTCATTGCTTTGTTTTCTCTTTTGGGCCATTGTGGTATCTGGCCTTTGATCTTTAGCTTTTGGGTGATTTTATAGTTGTGTTTGTTATACTTATCCCTGTGTAACACTGTTTTGAGTACTTCATGGAGGGCAGGTCTTGTCTTGGTGAATTCTCTCAGTCTTTGCTTATCTGAGAATGTCTTTATTTCTCCTTTGTATACAAAACTTCATTTTGCAGGGCACAAGATTCTAGGCTGGGCATTATTCTGTTTGAAAAGAGTGAGAATGGGGCTCCAGTCTCTTCTTGCTTGTAAGGTTTCAGTTGAGAAGTCTGCCGTTATTCAGATGGGTTTTCTTTTGTAGGTTAGCTGCTTCTTTCACCTTATAGCTCATAAGACGGCCTCATTGGTGGTTATTTTGGTCAGTCTGATGACTGTTTGTTGTGATGTCTTCCTATTTACAGTGAATCTCCCAGAAGTCCTTTGATCTTCTTTTAACTGGATATCTAGATTTTTAGCAAGGCCTGGGAAATTGTCCTCTAATATATCCTCAGATAGCTTGTCTAACTCTTGTGTATTTTCTTCTTCACCCTCAGGGATGTCTGTGATTCTCACACATTAGGCTTCTTCACATAATCCCACATTTCTTGTACGCTTTGCTCTTTTCTCTTATTTCTCTGCTCTATCTCAGCGACTGACTTATTTAATTGAAATGTGTTATCTTCAAACCCTGAGATTCTTTCTTCTGTTTGATCTACCCTATTCTTTAGGCTTTCCACTGTGTTTTGAAATTGCATGAATAAATTCTTCATTTGTAGGAGTTTGGTTTGATTTTTCTTTAATATTACCATTTCTTTATTGCATTTTTCTTCCAAGTCCTATATTTTTTGTTTGTTTTTTTGTTTCTTTGTGTTGGTTATCCATTTTTTTCTTGCATATCATTGAGTTTTCTTATAATTCATGTTCTAAATTTTTCTTCTGTCATTTTAGTGTTCTGAATTTGGTTGATGTCCATTGCTATATAGCTTGTGTTCTCCTATGAGGGGTGTGCTTTTCATTTGATTTTTCATACTTCCAGACTATTTTCACTGATTCCTTTCCATCTGGATCAGCTGTTGCTTCTTACTTTTAGATTTTCATTTGGATAATGACATGCCCTATTTAGTCTCTGAGCCAGTAGGTGATGTTTGTGGGTAATATTTTACCACTCCCTTTATGATGAGTCAGTAGATGCAGTAAAAGGGTGAGCAGATTGACCTCCATGCCAATAGGTGGTGCTTGCTGGGAGGAGCAGGTTGCAGTGTTGTTTTTGGGTCCTGTAACCAACTCTTGTTTCTCTGGAGAGGTACTCTAGTGCTTCAGGTGGTGGGTGGGGCCCTGGGATTTTCAGGTGTGTCCTTATTCTCCATATCAGTGTGTGCAGGTCCGGGAGTGAGTCTGAGAGGAGCCTGTTTGGGTGAGCCTGTCCTCAAGCTCCACAAATGCTGTTATCAGGGGTCAAAGGTCTGTTCTCTGCTTTTGGGAAAAGCTTCCAGGGAGAGGTTAAAATGGCCCCACTCAGCTGGAAAGTCTGCATGGGGGAGTCAAGCTGTCTGAGACCTGCAGTCTTGAGCAGGCCTTTCTCCCTCCCATCTCTCCTATGCCACAGTTTCTCCCAGGCATCTGCCAGCAGGCAGGACCTCAAGCAAATGGATCTTCCCCAGCTGTGATGTAGGCCAGGAGGTTCCCTGTCTAGGGTCGCAGCTTGGGCTGGGCCTATGGCATTCCTGTGGGAGGAGGTTGCCTCTCAAGTACGCTGATATGCCCCTGAAGGCACACATACCTAAGTAGGCTCATTCACAAATATCCCTGCTGTGCCCCAGGGCAATATGATGGACACCTGGGTGTACAGGACCTATCTTCAGGCCTGTCCCCTGGGCCCTGAAGATCAATCCCTGACCCTGCCAGAGAGAGGAGAGCTGGTCTCTAATCACCCATGAGGTTCCCAAGCTGGATCAATGTCTCTCCACCTTGGGATTTGCCCTGCTTTCCTCAAGTCCAGGGAAGCAGACTCTGGGAGGGCCGGTGGGTAGGGAGCTCACAGTCTGGGTACTCCTCAGTCCACTGTAGGCCCCCAAAAGGAAAGGTCTGGTTCCCTGCAGATGCCTCTGAGTGGTGGCTAAATTGTCTCTTTTGGCAGCCATGGGTAGGGAAGGGGAGGGGAGAATGAAGCAATATGGCACCTGCCCGTTGCTTGAGTCTATGGGCCGGGTGGTGCCCCAAGGAGTTGGGAGCCTGGTGCCCTGTTCACAGGAGGCTCACTGCTCACTGGCGGTGGCCATCTCTGGGCTGGTGTTGGTAGGTCTCTCCAACTACTCAGGTGCCCACCAGCAGTTTGAGATTCAAGGGAGGGAAAATTTAATTGCTCCACCTACCCTTGTTGCTGGTCTCCAAGCCTCTCAGGGGCCTTTCTGCTTCCAATTCTTCTTTTCAACTTCTTCTCATGGAGTCTCCTGTTGTTTTAAGCACGCTTCCTTCTGACCCTCACCCGATCTATGTTTGTCTGCCTGTTTGTCTTTTTTCACTTTCTTCTAAAATCTTTCTTTTTTTGCAGAGACACTCTGGTTGGTGGTTTTTCTCATCCACCATCTGTCCCCATCTTAGATAATTAAAAAATTGAATTCTTTATCCATTTATGTTTCAATGGAAAAGAAATATTTTTCACAGAATACTTTTTTTTATACTTGTGTTTTCTTTTCATTTCTTTGGGAAATTTATGTCTTCAAATTGAGTGTATTCCCCCTATCTTGGTTAAGGATATTGCATTATATCCTTATATATTCTTATATAATGCAATATCCTTAACCAAGACTGATTTATAATAGGTATTATAGGAAGATGGGGAAAAAAAGCATGGGAATGTATGTAGCAGAAACATAAAGGAGTAGGAGGATTATTCATCTTGTGGATAGATGAACTGTTGCTGTGTAGTCACAGCAAATGTCAGAAGAGGGATTACTAGAGTAAATTGGACAGGGAAATTTTTATGGCTACATGGACCAACATAGATTAATATACATAATAAGTATTGAATAAATATTTGTTGAATGAATGAACATGTATAATAGCCACACAGAGTAATTAATAGATTTTATATGTGTTTGTGCTTTTGTAGGTATAGTACTTTATCTATCCAGCAGTCTATTTCTGTTTTCCACATTGTTTCTATTTTTAAAGCTTTGAAAACAAGGGTTTTTTTTGCTTGCTAGATCTCCATGGACTAAAAACTTCTCTAAGCATTTTTTTATTCCAGTCTATTGAAGCTGTAACTTTACTGAGTAAATTTATGTTAAATTATATGTGGAACATAATTTTGAAGAATAAATAATATTAATTAAAATTACCTAACAGCCTACTCTTTCCTAGAGGCAATTCATATTTTCATACGCACCCTATGAAATATGACAGAAATTATTAAACTGGAATGCACCCTTCTTTCAAAAGTCTATGTATGTTTCTCATAAAGGAGCACGTACCCATAAACAGAGTAGGAGGATCAGCATACCTGAGTTCCTAGGTTCATGGGCTGGGAAAGCATGTGTATTCTAACCTAAGGAGATGTAGGAAGTTGGGCACCAAGCATTTATTCACCACCTAATAGGTACCAGACACTGAAGACACCATCCCAGGAGCCATACAGGCTCATTGAGGAAAAAGACGTGAATTGTGTTATAGTGGGTGCCTGGGAGAGTGTGTCTCCATGACTTATACATTTCCCTAATCTGCCTGTTTATGATAGATATTTCTTGACCACATCTTTCTTTCTGTTAGTGCTGTGGGTTCCAATGTAAATTCTCCAGGAAGAGGGAGTAACTCTCACCTGTGTGCAACACTTTACAGGTTACAAAATAAATCTCATGGTTACAGTCTGCAGACTCACAGATGCAGAGGAGGGCCCAGAAGCATACAACACCGAAACAAGTTACCAAAGTCACGTGGAGTTGGAATGAGGTGAATGTAGGTCTCACGAATGAAGACAGAATGTCCTCAGTAAATGACACATTAACTGTTGCCCTATAAATGTTTCATAGGTGACAGATGCTAGGTATCTGAACAGATGGAAAGTGTCATGGAGAAAGCGAAAAGGAATAATGGGAGCAATTACTCGACTGAGGGGTGCCAAAGACATGCTTGACGATTACAGGGGCTACGTACTATGAAATTCAGACTGTAATCCTTCCATAGTTAATTATACAGCTATCTTTCTTTATCTTTTGTAGGTAATTTAGACCTCTGGAAAGTGTTGCTTTCTGAATGAATCAAATCATGGCTCCCAACAATGTCACTGAATTTATTCTCTTGGGACTCACACAGAATCCACACTTGCAGAAAATACTCTTTATTATCTTTTTATTCATTTTCCTATTTACCGTGCTGGCTAATCTGATCATTGTCATCACCATCTCTCTCAGTCCCACACTTTCGGCTCCCATGTACTTCTTTCTCACTTACTTGTCCTTTATAGATGCTTCCTACACCTCTGTCACCACCCCCAAAATGATCATAGACCTTCTTTTCCAGAGGAGAACCATTTCCTTGGGTGGTTGCCTGACTCAGCTCTTTGTGGAGCACTTGCTGGGGGGATCAGAGATCATTCTCCTCATTGTCATGGCCTATGACCGCTACGTGGCCATCTGCAAGCCCCTGCACTACACGGCCATCATGCGACAGGGGCTCTGCCACCTCCTGGTGGTGGTAGCCTGGATCGGAGGGATCCTGCACGCCACCGTGCAGATTCTTTTCATGGTCAACTTGCCCTTCTGTGGTCCCAATGTCATTGACCACTTCATGTGTGATCTCTTCCCGTTGTTGAAACTTGCCTGCAGAGACACCTACAGACTCGGAATGGTGGTGGCAGCCAACAGTGGAGCCATGTGCTTGCTCATCTTATCCATGCTCCTCATCTCCTACATAGTCATCCTGAGCTCGCTGAAATCCCATGGCTCTGAAGGACGGCGCAAAGCCCTCTCCACATGTGGCTCCCACTTTACTGTTGTTGTACTCTTTTTTGTGCCTTGCATATTCACCTACATGCGTCCTGTGGCCACCTACTCTGTGGACAAGTTGGTGACCGTGTTCTTTGCAATCCTCACTCCCATGCTAAATCCTATAATTTACACAGTGAGAAACACAGAGGTGAAACATGCCATGAGGAATTTGTTGAAGAGGAGGAGAGTCACTTAGCTTGTGCATAATGCCAAGAAAGTGATGGTATATATAAATAAGGAGGATTATGTCTGTGGTAAACCGGGCAAGAAAATTAACAAATTTTACAGATCATTGACAAAAGCCAAACAACAAGCATACAAATAAACCCCCAAAACTAACATTTATTGAGCATTTATTAATGGTTAGGCCTTTAGCTAGGTGCTTTTGCCTTACTAAGGCTTGAAGTTTCATGTGCATAGATTCTGGATATGCAATGCAATGAAAAGAAAAATTAAAAATCCCTTGTTTGATGATTCTAGAGTATGTTTTTCCCCAGAGTCTAACTGCTACTTTACTAAATTCTTCATACAAATGTTCCATGGATGACATGGGCTTTTCTACAGAATCATGACCTCAGAATTTCTAAAATTTTTGCTTGGCCTGTGATAAAGAAAAGAAAAAAAAAACAAAAGAGGCTAGAAATCCTTAGATGGATACATGGAGGTTGGACAATTGGGGAGTAAAAGAACCACTGTTGACTCCCTCCCTCCCTCCCTCCCTCCCTCCCTCCCTTCCTCCCTCCTTCCTTCCCTTCCTTCCCTTCTTCCTTTCTTCTATCCTTCCTTTCCCCTTTTCTGGTACCACATGTCACCAAAAGCAAAAAGAGAAAAATTCACAAAAGGAAGAGAGAAACGATCCATAACCTATTTCTGAATTTTTTCTTGACTCAAGCAATAAACTAGGAAATTTGAAATTACTCTTTATTTCTTCTTATTTTCTTAAATATCTTTTTGGTTAATAGTTTTTCTTGAACAGAAAGAAAGTTTTTTGTTTGTTCTTGCTTGTTTTCCTTACCAAGATTTGAGGAGATATATGAAGCAACAAAGATTAACATTCTTTTATTTACTCTGAACATAAAGGCATGCGGTAAATTTCCAAAGCTATTGTTTCATGAGTGTGATACATATATTCACATCAAATGAACATTGTATTATCTATCAGACATATTCACTTCAGTTAGGGGATTTAATCCACATGACAGCTTCTTTTCATGTATCAAATACCCTTCTGTGGCCCCAATATTACTGATCACTTTCTGTGTGATTTGTTTCCATTCCTGAAACTTGCCTGCATGGACACCCACACCTTGGGGCTCTTAGTCATCCTCAACTAAGGATTGAGGTGATGTGTCTGGCCATCTTCCTTATCCTAGTTGCCCCCTAGATGGTCATCCTCTGCTCCCTGAAATCTCGCAGCTCTTAAGCGTGGGGCAAAGCCTTCTCCACTCTGGCTCCTCCTCACAGTGGTCGTCTTGTTCTTTGTGCTGTGTATTTTCTTGTGCATGAGGTCACTTACCCCATAGACAAGGCAATGGCTGTGTCCTTGATCATCATTGAACTCAGGTTAAATCCTTTGATCTACACCTTGAGGAATGCAGAGGTGAGAAATGCCATAAGGAAACTGTATATGAAACAGGGGACCCTGGGTGGTCACCAGCTTACATGCTGAGAACAAATTTTTCCTACAAGGGCAGTACCCTCTCCATTCACTCCAAGCCACTGGGCACACAGGAGCCAGAGGCATCTTTGGAGCACACACGACAGGTCAAGATACCCCAGTGTTCTGCCTAATCGGGGTACTGTCTGCATCTCCAGTCCACCACAGCAGCGCATTTTGTACTTCATTCACTTTCTCTCAAGACTCTAGAGGCACAACTCTTGTTTAGGAAAAACCCTGTCTTTTTGAACAATCTGAGTCTTTTCCAGTTCGGGGCTTTTTTTTTTTTTTTTCTTTTTCCTGCTATAATGCTCTTTCCCGGAGGCTTTGCCTGGCTGACTCCCTGTCATTTCTTCCATTGTCAGATGAACTCCCACCTCTTTAGAGAAGTCTTTCCTGGCGACTTTCTCTAGTAATTTCCTGTAGTTATTCTCTAGTTCTATGCCCTGGTTATATGCTTAATATTTATGATCACAGAGTACTTAAAAAATTTTTGACTTTTATTTTGTTTTCCCAAAAAGATAATCCTTGTTGAGACAAGATTTATGTTTATTCATTCCTGCAATAAAACCAGTGATTAGAACACTCCCTGTCACATGGCATGTACTTAATAAATATTATTGGATAAATATAAGTCAAAAATAGACTTAGGGTTTTAAAAATATTCGCAAGTAAATATAAAGACAGGAGTAGGAAGGATAAATATGCACTTTAGGAGTTAGAATCCTCCCATTTTGCATGATACCAAGTGTCTTTTTTAGAAGTAAAGACAATAACAGCTTAATAGTGTGCTATTTAATATGGGGGACACCACTTGACCAAAGTTCTCCACTACCTGTTGTTCTTTAGAGAAGCAAAATAAGATTCACTCATGTTAGAGTCAAGCCATTTTAGAATCAAGTGTCTGTTTTGGAGCTGGGTGCTATGGAGACCACTTGTAGTTTCAGCTACTCGGGAGGTTGAGTGTGAGGTGAAAGGAGCAATCCATTCATGCTCTGGTGCTTCAGATCAGTCTGGACAATGTAGTGAGATCCCACCTCTAAAAAAAATTTATAAACAAGTGTCTATGTCTTGAAATTATACATTGTTTATGGGACCAGAGCAACTGTGTAGATCTGTTTTATTAACTATGAGAGAACGATTTTGCTGTGACTTTTGATATTTGGATTTCCAATTCCAAAGGATGTTTATTTCTCCAAGATCCTGCTGTGGAAAAGTGTCCCTAGAGGACACTAATTCTGTTTTAAATTCCCTTCATGAGGTACATGGGAAGCTTAAGGTCATAGCATGATTTAGCATTCTGTTTTCTTATTAGAAAAAATACATCGTATATACATGAGGGCAATAATTATAGGATCAGTTACAGTATTCTGACAAAATATAACATTTAAATCAAGAATTTTATTTTTAAATAAAAATGTGTATGTGTAATACATATGTAAATTTAATAATCACCAACCATGTTCAATAACTATGGGGTTCATGCATTCATTGAAGAATATATTCTGAGTTTGTACAAAGTTTCAGATGCTCTTCTAGGAGCTAAATATACAGTGATGAATAAGACAAGATATTTTCTTTATTTCTTTGAGCTTGAATTTTAGTGCAGGAGAAAAACAACATATAAAAATGAAAATAAATAAAAGCATAGAGTGATAACTGATACTCAGAAAACTTTAATGGAGTGTCGTGTGCATAACTGGGTAACTCTGGTTAGGTGGACACAGGGGCTGTTCCGAGAGGAATTTCTAAACTGAGATCTGAATGATGAGACAGAAACATCCTTAAGCATATCAGTGGGAACAACATTCTAGGCAATAGAGAAAAGATTGTGCAGAAACCCTAAGGCAAAAATGAGTCTCAGGTAAAGAAGATCCAATGATTAGTGCACAGTGGATGAGGGAGAACATGGTACAAGGTGAGATATGAAGGTAGCCAGGGCCCTGCTCAGAGAATGCCATTACTTTTTAATCTTTAGTTTATAAAAAGCGTCGACATCAAAGCGAATCTCTCAGAATAATAATTAAAAATCACGTCCTTCATGGACTTATAAATGACTTCAGAAACGTAGCATCAAAATCTTTGCACATAGCTTCCACTTAACTTTTACTATGTCAAAAGTAGAACATGATATTTGCTGCCTGCTTACAATAGTTTAGAATTAAATACCTAGATTCATTTTGTAATTCCTCACCTGCTTTGTCAAAGAAGAACATACTATTAATAGTATGATGACTTGTATCTATGTAAGAACGTTATGATGACCATTTTTAAAGTTTAATTATAAAACTAAAGAAGTGAAAGTATCATAATGACATCCCTACCCTGAAATATTTGTAATCTGTTTGATAATTTTTGCAGTGTCAAAATTAGGCCCAGAATCTGCTTTTTCTATTACATAGACAATAGCTGTTCTGACCATTCATGCTGAAATTATTTCCAGTCAGATTCCACAAATTTCTTCAAGTCTATGTTCTACACAAAATGAATTCACATTAAATAGTTTTACTAATTAAACACATTACTTATCAGCTCAATGCCTGACTTTTATTTTTTATACTCTGACTTCTGAAACATATGTTGCTCTTAATTTTTTTATAGGTACTTGCTGGTACTAAGAATAGTCTGTAAATCATATGATTATCTAGATAGTAGAATTTGAAACCTTTACTAGTACTTACTCATGATACAAAGGCACAGCAAAGTAGGAATAGAGGAAACTTTAATTTGAAGAGTGATATTTGCCTAGAAAGTTACTTCAAATATCAAACCATGATGTGTACTTCCTTCCCATTTCACTAAGAAAATTTAAGCCATCGAAGAGAACTCCCAAAGACCCTTACAAATATATATGCCATATCAATCTGCCATCATCATCTACTTATATGCTGCCTGCCTACTTGAACCATTTGTGCCCCAAAACAAAGCCAGTGTAACCACTTTACTTGTGCACAGGACTAAGGTCATTTCCTTATTGCTTACATAAGGGCTTTGATCTAAGAATCCCTCTACGTTTCTTCTTTCTTCATTTTTCTCTCCACTGGATCATTTATATCAGCAAAGTAGTTTTTTAAATCTCTTTTTTCTTTTTAATTTTTTTTTCGATTGACCTACTTCCTTTTTTTTTTATTTCATTTCAGCATATTATGGGGGTACAAATTTTAAGGTTTCAATAAATGCCCTTTCCCTCCCTCCCCCCACAAGTCTGAGTTTCCAGCATGACCATCCCCCAGATGGTGCACATCTCACTCATTATGTATGTATATACCCGCCCCCTCCCCCCTCCCCCCTGCCCAATACCCTATTACTGTAGTACCTATGTGTCCACTTAGGTGCTGCTCAGTTAATACCAGTTTGCTGGTGAATATATGTGGTGCTTGTTTTTCCATTCTTGGGATACTTCACTTAGTAGTATGGGTTCCAGCTCTAACCAGGAAAATATAAGATGTGCTATATCACCGTTGTTTCTTAGAGCT
>VSMD01100856.1:0-92426 GCA_008750895.1 Mirza zaza | reverse complement strand
GGGGGAGCGTGGGGGTGTTCAGAGGGTGGGGTGTGGGGGTGTTCAGAGGGTGGGGTGTGGGGGTGTTCGGAGGGTGTGGTGTGGGGGAGCGTGGGGGTGTTCAGGGGGTGGGGTGTGGGGGGGTGGGGGGCCGCTAGAGACGCTGTGGGTGAGGTTTCCCACGGATTTGCAGGCTCGTGGGGCACAGAGATGGTACCTGGAAGAGATGGTCCAGCACTGTCTGGAATCTTCCGTGGTGTCTGGCAGTGCCCCCTGGCCCCCAGACCCCTAGCTGGCTGCACAGGGGCCTCCGTCCCAGGCGCCTCTATTTCCCTTTCTTCCCTTAGGGACTTGATTTCCCCTTTCACGTCTCTCCTCCTCCTCCTCGAAGCCCTTTCTCACCATTCTTCCCAACAAACCTCACACTAAAAATAGCTAAGGTTTCACACGTCATCTCCGTGAGTCCCGTCCCGGAGCTCACCGTGTCCCTGCCGTGCAGACGAGGACACGAGGACACGGAGTCACGCAGGGCGAGGGGCTCGGCTGAGGCCACCAACGCGTGAGCGCCCGGGAGGCCGGGTGGGCTTAGGGACAGGTGAAGGGACGAGCCAGGCAGCGGGGCCCCACAGGGCGGCGGCGGGGGGGGGGGGGGGGGGGGGGGGGGGGGGGGGGGGATGTCGGGGAGACTTCTGGCTCAGGGAACTTGGGGGCGGGGAAGGAGGGGGGGAAGGGGACTCTGGGGAGAGGGGAAGGAACGTGCAGAGGCCAGGCCAGGAGTGGCGGGAAGGGCGCTTGGGCCGGTGTGGCCGGCTGAGGCTGTGGCGGGCAGGGCAGGCGTCGGCCGCTGGGGCGGTGGCTGGGTGATGAGGGTGATGACAGCAGGTGGGCCTCAGGGAGCCCGCGTGCCAGCTAGCGTGGCGCCTGCCTCAGGGGTCAGGATCCCAAGACTGGGTCGGGCAGCTCTGGGCCTCGGGGCTCAGGTGACAGGCTCTGTGGTTCTTCCTCCCAACAGGGGCTGAACACCTGGGGACCAGCAGTCAGCTTCCCTTTTCCAGCCCTCCCAGGACTCGCCTGCTCAGACAGGGAATCTTGTCTCTAGCTGGGGGGTCCTCCCGCCGTCTTCCTGAAAACCCATGTATATGCAAGTGTCAGTGACTCACGCAGCTTAAAATGCAGCTTCGCCACTCCGGCTGCTCAGAAGAATCTTCTGAGGGGTGTGTGTGTGAAGGTGATGACCATTGTTTTTTTAAGAATGATACAATCCTCATGCAATATGGCAAAGTACAAAGGAGGAAGTAACAAAAAGTAACAAGATTCTTCCCATCAGCCCAGCTTCATGACTGCAGAATTTTTCTTTTCTTTTTTTTTTTTTAGAGACACAGTCAGGCTCTGCTGCCCAGGCTGGAGTGCAGTGGTGCGATCACAGCTCACTGCAGCCTCCAATTCCTCTGATCCTCCCCCCTCAGCCTCCCAAGCATCTGGGACTACAGATGTGCACCACCACGCCTGGCTAATGTTTTGAAATTTTTTGTAGAGATGGGGCCTTGCTATGTTGCCCAGGCTAGTCTCACCTCAATCTCCCAAAGTGCCGGGATTACAGACGTGGGCCACCGTGCCTGGCCTAGGGCAGGACTCTAATTACTCTGTTCTCTGCTGTATTCCTAGCACCTAGAACTTCCTGGCACATTTAATAAAGCCCACTCTCTGGTGTTAATATTTTGCAAATGTCCTACGTACACAAAGGAGTTTGGAGAGATAAAGAGGGTTAGGTGGTGTTGGGCTCAGAAAGCCATACCCCAGAGACTGGCGCTCAGATGCGCTGAGAGGCCTTAGAAGCTGCCTCAGAATCAGGGTCCTTTAGCTTTCTTCTTTTTGAGACAGATTCTCACTGTCGCCTGGGCTAGCATGTCACGGTGTCAGCCTAGCTCACAGCAACCTCCAACTCCTGGGCTCAAGTGATCCTCCTGCCTCAGCCTCCAGAGTAGCTGGGACTACAGGCATGCGCCACCATGCCCGGCTTTTTTTTTTTTTTTCTATTTTCAGTTGCCAGCTAATTTCTTTCTATTTTTAGTAGAGACAGGGTCTCACTCTTGCTCAGGCTGATTTCGAACTCCTGACCTCAAGGGATCCTCTCGCCTCAGCCTCCCAGAGTGCCGAGGGACTACAGTGGGATTACAGGCATGAGCCACCACGCCCCGCCCTTTTAGCCTTGTCTTGTTCCCTCCCTGCCCCCAAGTAAAGGGAGGGACTGTCTCTGGAATTTCCTTATCTGACTAAGAAAGCTTCTTCGTGGGAAGGAAAAAAAACCCACACAATTACTTAAGATCCCCTCCCTGGGAATCTCACCAAATAACCGAGAATGATCCACCACCCAGAAGAGAGAAGAGAGTGGGTGTTGGCCCAGACATACTTTCCATCTCTTCTTCTGAAGCTGCTCCAAGATTACCTGGGGGCCGTCAGCTGCTTAATAAGACGAGCTTTGTTCCCCAGCTGTTCTGCCCCTCACCTTCCTGTCACTGGCCCGAGCCGGCTCCCACAGAGAACCCCGATACCCACTGTCTGAGCGCAAGGCCTGTCTGCCCCCTTCACCCCTGCTCCCCTCTGCCCAGTGAAGAGGGAAACAAACAGCCCCTCTCGGGGTTCATCTTTTGTATGACTCCCATGCATGAGTGCACATAATAAACCTGCTATGCTTTTCTCTTGTCAACCTGGTTTTTGTGACAGGGGAGAGGGGAGGAAAGGGATCACCCCATTTCTGCCCCTACAGTTCAGAAAAGGGAAATAGGTCCAAATAATTTTACGTTGCCCATGCTGGTCTCGAACGTGTGGCCTCAAGCAATCATCCTGCCTCAGCCCCTGAAAGCAGTGGTATTACGGGCCAGAGCCATCCTGCCTGGCCCCAGATAACTTTAAAAGATGGGAATATACCATATGTGTTCTATTTCAAACTAAAAGTATTTAATTTTACTTGAGTTTAATAGAAAAAAAAAAAGACAGAAAAATGGCTGAATCTCAGATAAATATTTACTTTCCACAGGGGATGTTAGTTCATAAATGGATTTCTCTAAACTTAAGAAAAAAGATAATGAGGCCGGGCGAGGTGGCTCACGCCTGTAATCCTAGCACTCTGGGAGGCCGAGGTGGGCGGATTGCTCCAGGTCAGGAGTTCAAACCCAGCCTGAGCAAGAGCGAGACCCCGTCTCTACTATAAATAGAAAGAAATTAATTGGCCAACTAATATATATGTAGAAAAAATTAGCCGGGAGTGGTGGCGCATGCCTGTAGTCCCAGCTACTTGGGAGGCTGAGGCAGGAGGATCGCTTGAGCCCAGGAGTCTGAGGTTGCTGTGAGCTAGGCTGATGCCATGGCACTCACTCTACCAGGGGCAACAAAGCAGACTCTGTCTCAAAAAAAAAGAAATAAAGAAAAAAGATAATGAAGCCCATTAAAAGACTGGAGTCTTGGGGGAAAAAACCAAATGTTTCCCTCGCAGCAGGGTCAATCACTTCTTGGTGTGACAGGTGATCACCTCCCCTCACCCACCCAGCTCCTGATTTGGATGTTTTTGTTTTTTTTTTTTGAGGCAGAGTCTCACTCTGTTGCTAGAGTGCCGTGGCATCAGCCTAGCTCACAGCAACCTCAGACTCCTGGGCTCAAGCGATCCTCCTGCCTCAGCCTCCCGAGTAGCTAGGACTACAGGCATGCGCCACCACGCCTGGCCTGATTTGGATGTTAGTTAATATTTTTACTTTGTCAAGGTTTATACTTTGTCATGCTCTGTTTTATAACCGTCCTTCTCCCAGTATTTAGTCTTAGTCCTGTTTTTAAATAGATTCTGTTCTGTTTTTTTTTTTTTTTTCCATTCTGGTTTTTAACCACATTTTGTCCCTGAGTTTTCCATTTTGAGTCATCTAATGATTGTATCAGAAAAATCTGGGAAACACTTTGAAATGGACCCCCCTCCAAAATGTTACTGGAACGTCCCGTGGCACGTGGAGCTGGCTCATCTGACTCTGTAGGGTACCTGCATCTTTCACCGTCTTTCAGCACATCGAAGCTGTAGAAAACACAGCAATGCGGACGATGGTTGTCCACAGGAAGGCTGAAGAACGGTGTCCAAGGGGCGCAATTGATTTTTGCCCTGTAGTTATTGATCAGTTTTGTGGATCTGTGTGATTCCATCTCAGCGTTCCTTATTTGCCTATTTAGTGTATGTGTGTGTTGTTCCAATTTTCCTTTGAGCTGTCATAACATTATTGCTTATTCCCTAACTATTTAATGAGTTAAATAAAATTTTTGATGCATGTTCATTTTATTTTTCTATGAGAGTAGCGATTTTGCCTTTTTAAAAAAAGTACCCTTTTAAAAGCTTACCTGGATTTCACTGCTGAACAGTTTTGGTCTTTTTCCCATGAAGGGCTCATGGGTGCTATTTTCTCTGACCTTTTCCATGTTCTCTATAAATGTGAACAACTTCAATGGGCGTAATATTCTTGGATTTCCCTTTTCCATACAACTTTGAAGACTCAGTTCTCTTGTCTTCCGGCATTGAATGTTGCTGAGGAAAAATCTGAGGCCAGATCGATTTTTTCCTCCCCTTGTTGGCGACATGATTTTCTCTCCTATGCGCCTGGAGAGTTTTTTTCTTTATCCTCAAAGTTCAGTAGCTTAGCCAGGATGCTCTGAGGTCCATCATGCTGAACCCGGTTCCCTGGTGTATTTGCGTCCCTTCCGTCCGCAGAGTTGGTTCTTTGTTTTTGGCTGTTGGATAATCGGCTTCAGGGAATCCAGTCCAGCAGATTTAATTTATTTGTCCTTTTTCTCTGAATTCATTATGATTATTTCGAGTTTCTGTCTCACGCTGTTCACTTGCCTTTCAGGCGTGTCCTGTGTGGGAAGTTAGTTTTCGGACGTGTGACGGTGCTGACTGGGGCTTCAGCGTGCTTCCCCCCTCTGCAAACTTGCTCTGCGTTCCTGTCATCGTGTGTCATCTCTCCTTTGTGCTCTTCATGTCCAGCTCATATTCCCGTCTCTCTAGCACGAAGCTGCTAGCTCAAGAAAGCTGCCCTGTCCTCGGGCCCCGCTCCCCTCCCCTGGCGCCCTCACGTGATTTCCTTCCCGTTCCTGGCCGCTGCGAGCTCCTTTCGTCTCGCTCTGTTCGCGGACTCGAGTGGCTCCTCCAGACGCCCCGCCTGTGCTGGTACAGGATCCAGCCTGCCTCCCCCCCAGGACAGCTTTGCGGCTGTGTCCTTTTCAGTCGGCTCTTTCGCAGCCAGAGTGTACAGAGGTGGGTGGGAAGAGCCCCGACGGAGGCCACCCTTGCTGGGGACCTTCTCTTTCCTGCGATCCTTAAACGCCCTGTCACCCCAGCCCCGTCTGCCCGGCGGGCACTGTGTCCTTCCCCTCCGCCCCAGCAGCTGAACTCGGGCGGCCCTGGCGGCCATTTCCCTGGAGGTTGTCTGGCTTCTTGGTTTGTCGGCTCATTCTTTTCACTGACAGTTTGTCATTGTTGCTAGGCATGGTGGCTCACGCCTGTGATCCCAGCACTTTGGGGGATCGAGATGGGAGGATCACTTGAGGCCAGGAGTTTGAGACCAGCCTGGGCAACATAGCGAGACCCTGTCTCTACAAAGAATTTAAAAATTAGCTGGGCCTGGTGGTGTGAACCCAGCTACACGGGAGGCTGAGGTTGGAACATGGTGTAAGTCCAGGAGTTTGAGGTTACAGTGAGCTATGATCACACCACTGCACTCCAGCCTGGGCAATACAGCAAGATCCCATCTCTAAAAAGACAAAACATCTCTAAAAAGACAATTGTCATTGTTACTCATTTTGTCAGGTACTGGGGCGGGGAAAGTCTGTGTTCTCCCCTTGTCCTGCCTAAAGTCTGGACTCTGCTCCTCAGCAGCCTCTGCAAAATGCAAATCCCCAGGGCCTGCCCAGCCCGGAGTGGTATTCTGTGGGCCTGGGCGGGACCGCTCCCTCCCTACCCTGTGCAGGCCTGGGGCTGAGAACTGCTGAGTCAATTTGCGTTTTGGTCTAATTAAAGGAATGCAGCTCTGCTAATGTAAATCCACATGCACGTGGCAGCACTGAACATGGAACAGCCTTGGAATGTCCAAGTGGTTGGGCAACTTTGCTCATCAGCCTCCATTCTATTGGCGAGGCCTCTGAGGCCCAGAGAGGGGAAGTGACTTGCCCAAGGTCACACAGCAAGTCAGCAACAGGCAGGTCTGAAGCACTGGGAGTGCTGGCTCCAGACCTGGCCTGTGGGACCAGCGTGGCCGCCCCTGTCCATGGTGCGAGGAGCCCCGTTCCCACTTCCTGGGAAGCAAAGGTTGTGGCCTCCCCCGGGGAACTCTGGTCAGGAGCTTCGCTGAGGGTGGCTGGCTAGACCACCAGGGCCCCTGCCAAACCCAGCCTGCCGGGGGCAGTGAGACTTCCCCTCATCGCGGGCCCAAGCCTCTCACCCTCCGCCGGGCGGCAGGGCCTGCGCGAGCTGGGGCCGCGCGGCTGGGCAAGGAAGCAGCCTGAGGAAAGCTGGGAAACCTGGGCCCGGCCGGAAAGGGGCCTGGGACAGTCCCAGGGCAGTCGGGGCCATGGCCGGGCTGCGAAGCCTCATCCCTGACCGGCATCTGGGGCCGGGACCCTCAGGGACGGCTGGGCCGAGGCGTCCTGCTCTGGGCCCCTGGGCATGGTCAGCCCCTGGCCATGCTCTCCTCCTGCCCCACCGTGGCGGGGCGTGGCGGGGCGTGGCGTGGCGGGGCCAGCCTGGCGACCCCGGCAGCCCGAGTGGAATCAAGGGTCCGCCCCGCCCTTCCCTGCTTCCTGGGCCTGCGGTTCAGCTGCCTCTGCCGTAAAGGGGGATGGCAGGACCCTCGCCACGCGCTGTCTGTCGCGAGGACCCACTCGCATCAGAGCTGGGGACGGGGCGGCACACTGAGCCCGAAATAGATCCGCCCCACAAGGCAACAGGCATTTTACTGGGGTCCCTGGTGAGGAGATGGGGAAAAGGAATCTCACTGTGTACCGCAAAGCTGCGACGTAGTTTCTGTCTGGACATTCCTGGTCTCTCATTGCTGAGTTTCCGCCCCGTCCTCCTCTCGCCCCCGCCCGTCCCCAGAGTCCCCGCGTGGTTCCGCCCCCAGCCCGTGTGGGCACAGCCCTGGCCAAGACGGGGAGCTGGCGGTGGCCTCCCAGGTGTGTCCCGCGGAAGCATGTGACTCGTGACAGGGCCACCGCTCGCGCAGCGCTGGCCGCGGTCCTGGGGGTGCACGGGGCGGTCAGTGCGCTGCCGACCCTGCTGCCCTGCGCAGCGCCTGCCAGGACCCCGGCACGCGGGAGGGAGCCCCGGGAGGAAGTGCTGACGCCGCCTGTGGCTCGGCCGCTGACGGCTTTGAACGCATCACGCGCATTCTCAGCTCTTCCCTGCACCACGGGGGAGGGAGACAGTTGGCGGCCACCTGGGTCCCTGGGAATCCCATTTCCCAGGTGAGGAAGGGAAGGGAGCTCAGAGAGGCTGAGGGCGCAGGCGGCCGGCGAGCAGCAGCGCCTGGACTCTGACCCCCTCGGGGATTCCTTGGGCCATTTTGCGCCTGCTGCACCCTGGAGCAAGCACGTGTCCCCTGTCCTGCCCCCCGCTGGCCGCCGCCTGCTGAGCCTCCCTCTGCCCCTGTGAGGACGCAGCGCAGGCCCGCCTGGCGTTGGGGTGCGGGGGCTCGTCTCCCCCAACGGCTTCGCAGGCGACCTGTTACTGACGGGGTAATGCATCTGCTGGGGTCACACCTCCTGATGGCGCCCACCTTTCATCTCGTTGGCTCGAGTCCTCGCTGCAAAGGGCACCGGCTCCTCGGGAAGGCAGTGCAGAGCGGCAGCGTCGCCTCAGAGCGGGAGGCGTCCTGCCCTTGGGAGGCCAGCGTGTCCCCGGGAGTGGCCGGGCCGTCAGGGCACCTGCCGAGGCCCGCTTCCGCTGCCCCGAGGCAGGGTCTCATGAGTTTCAGGGGTGCCGGCCCCTTTGGCAGTGTAGGAAAGTCATGGCTCCCTCCCAGAAGTCTGCAGAGACACACAGAATAGTCTTTTATACGCAGCTGAGGGTTCAGACACCCTCTCACGTCCATCCCTGGACCTTCCAGGGGTTCCTAGAGTCTGGCCTAAGACCTCACATGTTACGGGGTGCTGGGTGCTGTCTACCTGTTCTGCCAAACCCTAGAGCTCCAGGATCTGGGTGCTTATTACGGCTGGGTAGCTGGGTGTGGCCATGCCTGAAGGAGGCTTCTTTTTTTGAGACAGCGATTTCATAAAAGGATTATGTAGAGAATGGCTGAGCCCACTGAGTGAAAACTGTGTCCAGTTTATTCATCAGTCAACTTCTGTGCAAATATGAACAACAAACACATATATACAGGGCGGGTCTATACGCTGTGCTGCAAGAACCGTAGCTGATGTTGGGTGAGTGCCAGGCGCTGCGGTACGTGCTAACCCCACATTATCTTATTCGTGCTCGGAACAGTCCATCCTACAGGGTTATGCTGCTACGATCTCTCAGAGGCACAGAGAAGTAAAGTAACTTACTCAAGGTCACACAGTAAGTGTTAAAGTTGGCCTTTGACCCCAGGCAATCTGACTCCGCTGCCCTTTGGTAGTCTTTTCCTCCGGAATTGGTGGGTGAGGCTGGCCCCATCCTCCTCTGAGACTCGAGTCTGCTCCCAGCTCAGGCCGGTGGATCCTGCTGGCGCCTAGGCAAAGAGCCGGCCTCAAGCAAACACTGCAGTCGTGTTTTTCTAGAAAGCCTCTGTCGCATATTGGCACCTAAGGCCCCTGTCTCAGAGTCCTCAACAAACTGTATCGCAAAGTGGCATCTGCCCGGCCCGGCAGGGAGACGGGACTTTGCTCTCGGGCGCATGTGGGAAGTGACGTGACCTCATTCGGCCCCGCGGGCTGCAAGGCCTGGGAGAGGCCAGCTCGCCCTGGTTTCCACGGCGGTTAAGGAGGTTTCCTTTGCCTGCAGCACCCTGCAAGGTGCCTGCTGGGAACGGCGTCTGCGCCTCTTGCTTCCTTGTCGCTGGGTCTCTCTCTGAGACGGACCTCGGTGCTGGAGAGGCTTGGAAGCCCGGCCTTGTCCTGAGCCGAGTCCCCTTCCTGGAAGCGGCTCCTTCTGCGCCAGGCCGTCCGCGGTTCCACCGGCGCAGTGCCGGATGCCCCCGCCGCCCCCCAGTTCCCAGCCCAGCTTGGCCCGCACTGAGGGTGGAGGCAACTTGGACTCCGTGGAGCCCGACGCCCTCATTTTTGCAGATGGAGGCTGAGGATGGAGGCGGGGAGCAGGCCTCACCCAGGCCGCGAAGCTAAAGGTCCCTGAAGCTGAGGGGTGACCCCTGCTCTCTTTCCCGCTGCAGGAGGCCGGTGGTTCTCAAAGTGCGCCAGCACTGCCCGGAGGCCTGGTGGGAACGCGGACCCTCGGCCTCGCCCCAGACTTGCTGAAGCGGGAACTGTGTTTTAACGAGGCCTCGCGGTGGCCGGCGCTGCGGCAAGTGCGAGAGCCACTGCCCGGGGCCCCGCTTCTCCGCCGAGACTGGGCTGCACAGGAGGGACCCAAAGACAGACTTTAAACTCCCAGCCCCTCCCTGCGCCCCCACGCGAGGAAACCCCGGGCGCAGAGGGCAGGAGAGGGAGCTGGCGGCGGACACTGGTGAATGTAAAAATCTTAGCACAGGACAATCGGTGCAGCTCCAGATAAAAAAATGGGGCAATTGGCTATTTGAGAACAAAAAAGACACCAACTAGCCAAAAACATCAACACACACACACACAAGAGATTAAGTGGTTACTGAGGCCGACTGGAGGGCAAGTGTCACCCGTCATGGTGAAGCAGGCCCAAGTGGCGGGGGAGGGACCTGCACCGCCGCCCCGAGGGCCTGGTGTGGCCAGTCGGGCCAAGCCCAGTCCCATCCTCCCATCTCACCTTCCCACGAGGGCAGTCTGGGCAGACGCCTTTGCTGCTGCCCCTTCACCTCCCCCAGCAATTGTTACTAGGTACCTGCTGTGTGCCCGGTCCCCGGGTCTGGGAACAAAGGTGCAGATCTAAGCTGAGGGCTGTGGAGGGAGTAGTGGGACCTGTGGGGTGGGGGTCCTTGGAGGGTGGCAGGGGGCTCCCCAAGAGTGCCCCCTCCCTGGGCGGGAGTTCCTGCTGTGCTGCGCCCATGGTCATGCAGGCAGGTGACCAAGTCCAGGGTGCTTATCCCTTCAAGGCGAGGAGGGTGGCCGGGCTGGCAAGGGTTGCTTTCTGCCAAGGAAGGGGTCCCAGGCCAGTGGGCTCCACATCCCTTCTGCTCTTCCTAGAAGGTGAGGGGAGGACAGAGGAGGGCACGAGGTGGCCCCAGCAGGGATGGCTGGACACTGGGAAGGGCCGCCTGCGGCCTTGCTGGGTGTGGCTGGGCTGGCCCTGGGGGCCCCCCCCCCCCCCATCCTCCACCCCGCTCTGTGCCACTTCTCCCAGGGCGTTGCCCTCACTGCCTGTGACCTTGCCGAGGGCCAGAGCCGTGCCTGTGCTCCGGCCAACAAATGTTTGTGGACTATCTGGCCAAAAGGACGCCGCGACAGCCCTGGAGGCAGGGATCGGCTGTCGTGTTTACTGTGCAGATGAGACACTGGGGCCCTCTGGGCCGCAGCTTGCCGAGGCCACTCAGAGCTGAGGAAGGAGCAGGGTTGTGCCCACTTGGAACCGGATTTCAGTTGGGTGCACGGGTCCCTGTCCCTGCGGTGCACGGCCAGCTGTGCAGGCGTGTCTGCAGCGGGGCTCACGTGGGCTCACCTCTTTCTGGTGCTATTAGCCTTGGCCGCTCACCACGGCCACCGCAGATGTCGAGCTCATCTCTGAGGTTAGTGGGGTTACTGCCTCCCCTAGTCACGGCAGGCTCCAGGCCCCCAGCGGGGGAGCAGGCCCACGGGCACTGGGTCTGAGTGGCACCCTGGCCAGAGGTCTTGGTGTCTTTGATGTCCTTCCCTCCAGGCTAGGATTTCGGAGTCTGTTAATGGAGGCTCTTGAGGCCCCTCTGGGTCAGGAGTTCCCAGTACGCCACACTCACCGCCCACACCAACGGTCACTGCTCCGGGTCTGCCCCACTGAGGGGTCTTCCCTGTAGGAGGCAGAGGCCGAGTGCTCTGCTCTGCCCCCAGCTGGGCAGAGGGCCAGGGCCTGAACTTCATGGGGCTTCACGGCTCCTGGCAGGGACTAAGTAGACGGGGCAGATGCCTGTGGCCTGTGTGTGTGGCCGGCCCTGTGGGTGGGACCCATGGGGACAGAGACCGCCTGGAGAGAACTCCCACATCCTGAGCAGACCTGAGGCTAGCAGCCATCGGAGTGCTGTCCTGGCACCTTCCCAGTGGTCAGCGACCCCTCTGTGGGGTGGAGGAACCATGCAGCTGAGTCGTGACCACACAAAAACTCCATCCTTCACGCCCGGCCAGCTGCAGGGACCCAGCCTCAGGCCCTGCTCTGGGGATGCCCCACCCGCCCAGGGGCTCTGTGGGCTCAAGTCCTGGTTGCTGTCCATCCTCTTCTCCTGTCCTCCTTCCCAGCAGTGGCCAGAGCAGGGCTCACAGCCCACTCCAACCGCTGCGGGTTGTGCTCTCCTTTCTGCCAGCGAGGAACACGGGTCTGGCTGAGGAAAGCCTTTCTGGGGGTGGGAAGGACAAGAAAGTGAGGGCTTTTTGGAAAGCAGGAGCTTTCTGAAAGCCAAGCGTGCTTGTCTTCACAGATTTGGGGCTGCCCTACAGAAGTGGCTGCTCCAGCCCCCTGGGGCTCTGCTCTAGCTGCCACAGAGGCCCCTGCCACTGGGAAGGACAGGACAAAAGGGTGGGCGAAGCTGGAACTTGAGTCCACAGAGCTCCTGGGAGGCAGAGGTGACAGCTGGTGCGTCCCCGGCCCACGCACCTGCTCTGAGCCCGTGACTCGAGGAGCCTCCCAAGGACAGGGTGGGCCTCGGGGCCCTGAGTAGCTCCGACTGCTGCTGGAGGGGGAGACGAAGCAGTTTCTCAAGAGCAAGGGGGCCTGGACCACAGCTTCCACTTCCTTTTCTGGAGAAAAACCGCAGCTCAGCTGTGCTGGTTGATAATTCTGCAGCCTCTGCAGCCTCTGGCCCTGGAGCCTGCAGCAGGGGCTGGCGGTTCGGAGCCCGCCATAGCAGGCGGCCCCTGAGGCTTTGGATGGAAAAATGGGGTTGGGAGAGGAGGTTGGATTGTTCACGGGAAGAGCTCAGATTCTTGCGAGCACAGACCCGGATTCCATATAATTTGTTGTCCAAACTGGAGCACTTTTGAGAATGAAATCGAGCTGTGTTATGACACCAGGACAACAGATGTAAATGGGGACTCCTCAGGGCGAACTGAGATGCCCGTTAGCCTACTTCTTACCACCTCCTGGCTGTGTGGATTTGGGCAAGTTATATAACCTCTCTGAATTCTGGTTTCTGCATAAAAAAGGCTAATATCATGTGTCTGCCTCCCTGGGCTGTCGGAGGGGTTAAGTTGCGTGAGAGTTTCTAGAACAGCCTTCGGTAAAAAGTGGGCTCTCGATGCTTGTTCTCGTCTGTAAGGTAGTGAGTTCCCCGTCCCTTGAAGTGAGCACAGAGTCACCGGTCAGCTTTCTGGAGTGCAAGGGCCTAGGGAAGGTCTGTGTGCAGCTGGAGAGTCCAACTCCATCCTTCCGGTGCCCTCCGGAGGGGTAATGTTGAGGGTGGGAGAGTCAGGCCCTCTTGTACCTAGGGCAGGTGGGCCAGGGCTAGAACTCTCTGATGGGCTTGTTTCCTCTCCTACGCCAGGTGGTGGTGATTTCTGTGCCCCTGGAGGGCCCATATCAAGGCCCAGCCAGGAGCAGCTTCACTGTCACAGTTCTTGTCTTTTGCTGCCAGAGGCCCTGGCTTTGGTTCAGGGGAAGTTTGCCGCTTCTGAGCTCCTGGGGTTGCCCCGTGTGGATGCAGCACATGCCCTGGAGGCTGAGCTGGAGGAAGGCGGCTGCTTGCCTTTTGTGTGCCTGCTCCTGGGTCCTGAGAATCTCAGCAGAGCTTGTTCCGACCTAGAATGTTTTCAAGGGCTGGGTGTAGAGCGTCAGCCCGAGGCCTGGGGGATGCAGACTCCTGCAGAATGTGCTGGCGCCATGTTCCTGACCGTCCTCCTCCGCTGCTACAACGTTCCTGGCAGGTAGTGCATCAGGAAGCACCAGTGGCCAGCTGTGTCGTTGCAAGCGAAGCAGAACATGATCCGGTGCCTGGAGGTCAAGACGGAGAACCACACTGGCTGGGCATGCCCCACCTGACTGAGCACGGCGGCACCACGGAGCAAAGCCTTCAAGGACATCAAGGCAGCTACCATTTTCAGGTCCCCCCCACCCCCCGCCATAGATTTGTTGTAGACCAGCTCAACCATCTCAATGTCACCAAGAAACGGTCCTAATTCTGAGCTGTCACTCCTTGCTTTTATAGATTAACGGGGCTGCCCTGACTTTACCTGGTCCTGGAACTGAAAAACTAACTCTTATAAAAATATGAGCCTTTGGACTAGTCTTATTAAAACCATCTTGAGCATAGTGGGCTGCGTATTGAATACCTGGCCTCTAAACTCCCTAGTACTTTTTTTTTTGAGATAGAGTCTCACTCTGTTGCCCGGGCTAGAGTGCCGTGAGGTCAGCCTAGCTCACAGCAACCTGAAAATCCTGGGCTCAAGCGATCCTCCTGCCTCAGCCTCCCAGAGTGCTGGGATTATAGGTGTGAGCCACCATGCTTGGCCTCCATAATACTTAAAAGTCTAATCACTGTCCTATTTCTTGTTTCTTTAGTCAGTCTTTGAGGAAGATAGGGATTTCATGAGTCACATGATGTTAAAATCTATTTTGAACAAAAGCTACAAGTGAGCCAGAAACTATGAAAAGAAAAAAAAAAGAGCTGGATGTGGGGCCAGGCTTTGCCACTTGTGGTCATTTGACCTCGGGCAAAACTTCACAGTTTTCCTGGCCCCAGGTTCCTGCTGGGAGGTGGGGATGAGGCGCCCTGTCCTCCTTCTCAGGGTACTGGAGGCTGTGGGTAGTGTCAGCCACCCGTGTGGCGCCATGCATGCTACCTTCATCTGCCTCCCCCCAGCCCTGGGAGCCCCTGGAGGCAGAGCGGCTCAGAAAACAGAAGAATGAGGTCAGAGCCAGGCAGTGACCTCTGCTCAGAGTCTGTCCCTCACCCCCCAGGGCCAGAACTGCTGCTGCAGGTGGCACAGTGATGCCCTTGTGGGATCGGTACTGCTCCAAGTTGACTGCGCGCTGTGGCCATTATCTCAGGGGCCTCAACTACTGGCTGCTTTGTCCTCTGTTCCCTCCCCTCACCCCCAGAGAAGGTTCTTCTGGCCAGAAAGATGTCTCTGAAAATGAAGGCATCTTGAGTAATGGTGCTCAGCCCTCAGCAAACTCTTCTGGCCAGTCCCCTCCATTGAATGAGGAGCCAGACGTTCACAGGCAGCAGCTGAAGAGGCAGGAAGCAGGTGTGCAGCCACAAGGGGCTCCTCAGGGTGTGTGCAGAGCCCCTCTTGTGTGAGTCCCTGCATGAAGGCTGCACGGCTGAAGCCGACCCCCTGCCCCAACACCTTTGGCCCGGGCGGGGCCTCCCCAGCTTTCCTCTCCAGAGTGACAGCAAGAGGTGAGACACAAAAGAGCAAGCCAAGCCACGTGTTACCCCCTCATCACCACTTCCTAGCAGTGTGGGACACCAAACAAAGGTTATTCACCGCTAAGAAACGGGATGCCTCCATAAACGAGGTCACTGGCGTTCCAGCGAGAGGCGCCAAAATGCCACCTGGAGACTTTGTGGCCCGTCAGCCTATTCTGGAGGAGCGTGAGAAACAATCCTAATACTGAAGGACAACACCAGCGTTCAATGTGGTCTCATCAAAACTAACCGTCCCGCCATCCTCTTGTTGACTACAGGTATTGGGATGTTACCCAGGGTTGACGATTTGATAGGCAAAAGAATGGTATCGCATGGTTTTAATTTATATTTTTAATTAGGGAGCTTGACCATTTTTCAAATAGTCGTGGGCCATTTATATTTCTTCTTCTGAGACTGGCCTGTTCACATCCTTTGTTCATTTGTCTACTGGGCTGACTCTTCCTTAATGATTAATAGGTACCCTGTATATTATGGATATCAATCCTTTGTAATATACTTTCTATTTTCTCTGTCATTTGTCTTTTAGTTGATATTGTCTTATACAAAAAGTTTTACAGTTTCACAAGGTCCCACGTGTGTCTTTCCTTTGGCTCCGGGGTTTCTTGTTATGCTCAGAACTTCTTTCACCAAGATGATTCAGCTGCTGCCTCAGACGTTCTGAGAAACAACGGCTACGACACTTGCAGTGGCAGCAAAACATGCTTATTCAAAAGAAAATGTTTATTTTTAAAAATAAGAACTATTACCCCCAAGCATTTATTTAAATATTAATAGATACGAGTAAAAATTTCAAATGGCATTACAAGAATAACAGCTTTGTGTTCACAGATGGTCGGATGCTGACAAACAAGAAAGAAGATCTATGCATGTTGAGATTTGGTTGTTATGAGAATGCATATGAAGGCTTAAGAAATGGTCTATTTATAGGCTTTGGTGGAGCCATAATCCCCAATTTTCTACTGGCTCCTGATGTTGCTTGTGAACCATGCACAGCTGAACTGGATCCAATTATGCTGGACGATTTAGTTTTGGGAGATATTCTTCTGTATGTGGCGGATCCCCTAGAAATGTGACAAAGAAGAGAACGTTAAAATATTAAATAAAAACAGAAGTGAATGACTTTCTCTCAACTTGCATGGAGGTAAAATCCATGATTTTCCTTGGTCTCATGTGTCTTTGTGTATCTTCTACCTATAAACCCCTGGGCAAGGTAAGTTTCCTTTACGACTCAAGGAATAAAAGACTGCTGCTCTTCACACAAATTTGTCCTGAATTTGTCTTTCTAAAATGTCAAGGATTATTTCTAATCCTGTGACTTGTGACCAATCCACCGCTTCTCTTTCCACCCACACCTTCCAAAGCCTACAACCAGAGCCTCTCCCTGAAGACAAGGGAACTGAGATCCACACGCCCCAGTCTATTCTAACCAAATAAAGGAAGTGAAAACACTTTGCTGTAAGCCCCAAATCCCTGGCTGGCAGACACCTTGGAATTATTTGACTTGTGCAGTCTAGAGCAAGACAGCTTTGGGAGTGAGCGGAGGTGGGGCAGAGCCCAGTCTCTTCCTGGCCAGCCCCAGGACCAGGAGGTGGCAGATGTGGCTCCCTGGGGAGGGCCGGCATTGCCTCATCCACTGGCCAGTGCACCTCTCCACCAGGGCCGGCTCACCGCCCACACCTGAGCATCTGCCAGCTCTCCCCTCCCACTCACTGCCTTTTAAAGCCAGGGAAGAAGCCCCTGCCATAATATTATGAAGTCCTTCCAGCATCTCACTTTCCTTGCAGACCTGAAGATAACAGCTCCCCTCCCATCCCCAGATGAAACAAAAAACAAACAAGAAAGCCACAGGCCAGCATGTTTACAGTGATGAATGTAGGCAAGTCCCCTACAGAAGCCTTTCCTGCTTCTGTAGGGGACAACCAGGCCCAATATCAGTTCCATACCACCAGGGCATGCAAGTAGCCTCCTGGGGTCCAGGGTATCCTGGCTACAGCCTGTGAGTAATCACATTCTGGTGGGGCTGGGTGACAAGTGGTTTTTCAACATTTTTTAAACTGTGGCTCCAGGGCAATTTTACTGCAGAACTGGCAAAGATCAGCTAACCCGGCAGAGACTCAGCCTGAAGCTTCCCTATGCTGATTTCCTGCTAAGAAATTAAGCCCCGAGCAAAAACCTGCTGTTTATGTTGATTTACAGAATGAATCTGCCAACAGCAGCCTCCTTTTCACCTGGGCCATCCATTTACTCCCACTCAGAGAGCCCAGAACACAACTGGTTCATTGTGTGTTGTTCTGAGGATAGGAGAGCAGAGAGGTGAGCTCTGGCAAAAAGCCACATTTATTCTTTCACTGCACGGGGACTCTCAACCAGAGGAACAGGCTGAGTTGTGGAAATAAGGAGGATGGCCCACACAAGGGGCTGCTGTGAGGGTAAAACAAAGTTACACAACGTACTGGCTTCAGCCAGTGGGAACTAAAAAAGAATCTCATCCTAAACACACAGGCTAACTGAAAACTAGCATTGATTTTGTTTTTTTTTTTTTGAGACAGAGTCTCACTTTGTTGCCCAGGCTAGAGTGAGTGCCATGGCGTCAGCCTAGCTCACAGCAACCTCAAACTCCTGGGCTCAAGCAATCCTGCTGCCTCAGCCTCCCAAGTAGCTGGGACTACAGGCATGCGCCACCATGCCCGGCTAATTTTTTCTATATATATTAGTTGGCCAATTAATTTCTTTCTATTTATAGTAGAGATGGGGTCTCGCTCTTGCTCAGGCTGGTCTCGAACTCCTGAGCTCAAACGATCCGCCCACCTCGGCCTCCCAGAGAGCTAGGATTACAGGCGTGAGCCACCGCGCCCGGCCTGAAAACTAGCATTGAAATTGGTACTGGCTTCTGGACAAGTGTCAATCTTACTCTTTCCTATTAGATTAGGTTCTAGGTGATACAGCAAAGTACTCTTATAAAACTAAAGCGTGAAAATTAAGGGATCCAACAGCAGTGAACATTAAAATACTGTTTACTTTGTTCTAAGAAGTAAAAATGAGAGGTGATCATGCACATTCTTGAGCAATCTCCACAGACGACGTGCAGAAATGAAAATGCTCTGGGTAGGTGTGGGCAGGCCAGTGTCCAGTCCCACCTCTGAAACTAAGACCAGGCTGGGACAGCCTCAGACAAGCCCTCTGTACGCCAGGCCTCAGCCTCCTCCCTCCTCACAAACTGGAGAAGTTGGACCAGATGCCTTTTAAGGTCTCCTGCCCTGTGTGAATTATTGAGGAAATGAGTAGTTCCCAAAGCGGAGGAATAAATGAAGAAAATAAGAAAATGTCCTCACTGAAGAACATCTACCCATCACTTACGCACTAAAAAAACCCACAAAATTAAACTAACATTTACTAATGCCTTTAATTTCTGTACTCTGGCAGAAGGATTAGCACATACAAGATGTTTGTTTATGGACCTAACAAGAAAAAGACAATTTGGTAATGTTTGTCTTCCTTTCTCTTCCCCCACTCATTTTTTTTTTTTTATTACCCAGAAGGAAAAGAGGTAGAAAACCTGCAAAAAACACAACAGCTTGCAAAAGTTGACTATGGACTTGTTTCCTTTTTCCATTAGCAATTCTGTTACAATATACAATTACTTTGGGCCATATTCTTAAGACTGATGGGATGGTCATCTTCCTGCCAGGCCTTACCTACCAGGAAGAAGGCAGAGGGCGCCATGCCAGGAGAACAAAAACGGGGGGGAGGGGATGCCACTGTCAAAAACAATGCAATTATGAAGAAATAAGAACACTGCCAAGATCACTGCACAGATAAGATGATGCTATCTTTGTTCTTCCCTTGGCGTGCAGAGCCCGCCTCAGACAGATATGTCCCAGCCCAGAGGGCCCAGCAAATGTGGGAAAGGGAAGACAGAAGCCATTTATGCAGTTCCTAAAGAGGCCTGGCTTGACTGACCTTTTGGTTTTTCTGTTGTGATTTCTCTGTTTCCCCTGCAAAGGCTGGGAGGCTAATTCTCCAAGGCATTACTCAAGCAGGGAGTGTGCATGTGCCTCAAGGTGGAGGCTCAGAGAAGTCTGTATCTGTAAAAGCAGTGTAGCAAGTACTGACAGAATCACAAAAGCCACGAGGACATGAAACCCTATGTTATTTATTCAGCTAGTGTATGATTTACAGTATTTTAGGTGGAAAAGTCTCTTAAGAAGAGCAATTATCCAAAACAAACAAGTTTCTAAGGTAAGGTCAAAATTGCAGGAGTTTTTTCGAACCAGAACACTTTATTCATAATCAACTTAGTGAAAAGTAGATATTTTCTTTTTTTTAGAGACAGTGTCTCGATCTGTTTCCCAAGATGGAGTGGAAGTGGCATGATCATAGCTTACTGCACCCTTGAACTCCTGGGCTCAAGTGATCCTTCTGTCTCAGCCTCCTGAGTAGCTGAGCCAACAGGCATGCACCACCATACCTGGCTGATGTTTTTAACAGAGTTTTTGTAGAGATGGGGGTCTTTCTATGTTGCCCAGGCTGGTCTTGAACTCCTGGCTTTAAGTAATCCTCCCACCTCAGCCTCCCAAAGGAGTAGATATTTTAAAAATCTGATGGAAATGTTTTTGTTTTGGATCAAACTTTAATCATCACTCCATTAACTGGAGAGGCAATATTTAATAATGGTTTATTTTAATAAGTGCTTCAAAGCAAACCAGAGCTGTTATACTTTTGTCCTTTTCTCCTTTGTACCCTACATTGCAAAAGATGTTACAGAACATACCCCTTCATCTTGGAACCACTATATGCAGTTTTTCTCCTCTTAGGTCTGTGGGAGGCTGGCATACTTTTCCTCTTTCTTCCATTTCTGGTCTTATTTGCAAAGTAGTGAGAAGATATGGGTGTTTCCTCATCGAGCTCTTCATGGGTATTTCTTCTGGTTCCTCTACTGCTGGACACGCTCATCCCTGGGGAACTGTCCTCAGCTACAAATGGAAAATGCAGATGTTTACTGGCGATACCAAGCTGGGCCAAGTGTTTTCAGTCTATACGAAGATACACACCATAGGGGCTCAGGTCAGCAGATACCTGGCTGCTTTCCTGGTGCCTTCCTGCCATATGGATTGAACAATTCGGCCAGGACCAAACATTTCTTTTTTATTTCACAAAGCCCCAAAGTGCTCAATGGCAATTCATTTTCAACAAAAAGGAATCAAAATTCATTAAAAAAATTTGTGATAGTCTGCTGGGAAGGATAGCAGAGAGGGCTGCATAAAGTGGGGTTGGTTAATGGGTGTAAAAACACAGTTAGATAGAAGGAACAATATTTGATAGCACAACAAAGTGACTATAATCAACAATAAGTTAGGGTATGCTTTGAAATAACTAAAAGAGTGGAATTGGAATGTTCCCAACACAAAGAAATGATAAATGCCTGAGGTGCTGGGTACCCCAATTATCCTGAACTGATGTATGAAAACATCACATGCACCATGTAAAGATATACAACTACAATGTATCCATAATAATTTAAAACATTTGTGATAGTCTTTAACTTATCTAGAGACATCAGGTTTAGCTCATACCCTGTTGCACACGGCCAGGGTCCCTGCTATTGATTGGGCAGTAAATCCCAGCAACCAATTTAAAGAGTATAAAGTGCTACATAGGTGTTAGGTAATTTTACTTATCATTTTATTTTATTTTTTGAGACAGAGTCTCACTCTGTTGCCCAGGCTAGAGTGCTCTGGTGTCAGCCTAGCTCACAGCAACCTCAAACCCCTGGGCTCAAGCAATCCTTCTGTCTCAGTCTCCTGAGTACAGGGAGTCCCATGCCTGGGACTACAGGCATGAGCCACCATACCTGGCTAATTTTTTTTTTTTTTTAGACAGAGTCTCACTCTGTTGCTTGGGCTAGAGTGCCATGGCGTCAGCCTTGCTTACAGCAACCTCAAACTCTTGGGTTTAGGCGATCCTCCTGCCTCAGCCTCCCGAGTAGCTGGGACTACAGGCACACGCCACCATGCCCGGCTAATTTTTTCTATGTATTTTTAGTTGGCCAATTAATTTCTTTCTATTTTTAGTAGAGACGGGGTCTCGCTCTTGCTCAGGCTGGTCTTGAACTCCTGAGCTCAAACCATTTGCCCGCCTCGGCCTCCCAGGGTGCTAGGATTACAGGTGTGAGCCACCGCGCCCCGCCTACTTATCATTTTAAATATGTTGAAAAAATAAGTCCAGGCCAGGTGCGGTGGTTCACACCTGTAATCCTAGCACTCTGGGAGGCCAAGGCTAGGAGGCTGAGGCAGGTGGATTGCTCGAGGTCAGGGGGTCGAAACCAGCCTGAGCAAGAGCGAGACCCCGTCTCTACTATAAACAGAAAGAAATTAATTGGCCAACTAATATATATAGAAAAAATTAGCCGGGCATGGTGGCGCATGCCTGTAGTCCCAGCTACTTGGGAGGCGGAGGCAGCAGGATTGCTTGAGCCCAGGAGTGTGAGGTTGCTGTGAGCTAGGCTGACGCCACGGCACTCACTCTAGCCTGGGCAACAAAGTGAGACTCTGTCTCAAAAAAAAAATAAGTCCAAGATAAAGGAAATAAACTATGTTCTGTACCTTATCTTTGAACAATAGTTTTTTAGTAAATGAGCATAAGAAAATTCTAGACCATATTTTACTCTTCATAGGGAAAAAAACCAAATCTTTGCATAATTGCTGTGAACATCTGACAAGCTAAGCAGGAAGTGGGTTTGTAGGAAAGCACACATTTGCAAAGAAGATGCTAATCTCCATAGGTATTTGCATCCCAAGGCACCCACAAAGCACAAAACCTCCCTGTTGGTGGTATCTGTTTCCTGGCTGGTCTGTTTCACCCTACAAGCCACCCTGATGCCTGGTAGGAGTGGCATGGATGGCACAGGACTGCACCCTGGCTGGCCCAACCCCAGCTCATATGGGCAGGAAGTGCAGCTCAGGGGTGAAGAGCCCCACTATCCAGCTGTGTGACTTGGGGGAAATGAACAGATCTCACTCTCTTCACCTGCAAAATGGGTCCTGTGCAGACTGCATGATATGAAACACGCCAAACTCCTGGCAGTGTCTGCGCACCAAACCCTCCGGAAATGGGAGTGATGGCTACCACACGGTTGGGCCATTTCTGTAGAGCGGACTTATCTCACGTCAGCAGCAAAAGCCCCTTCCAAACAAGTTACTAAACAAAATATTAAGTTCCTACCCAGACTGTTAAATGGGCCGGGCGTGGTGGCTCACGCCTGTAATCCTAGCACTCTGGGAGGCCAAGGTGGGTGGACTGCTCGAGGTCAGGAGGTCGAAACCAGCCTGAGCAAGAGTGAGACCCCGTCTCTACTATAAACAGAAAGAAATTAATTGGCCAACTAATATATATAGAAAAAATTAGCCGGGCATGGTGGCGCATGCCTGTAGTCCCAGCTACTTGGGAGGCTGAGGCAGCAGGATCGCTTGAGCCCAGGAGTCTGAGGTTGCTGTGAGCTAGGCTGACGCCACAGCACTCACTCTAGCCTGGGCAACAAAGTGAGACTCTGTCTCAAAAAAAAAAAAAACCTGTTAAATGTATTCATAGCAAGATTTTTAACGGAATCATCACCATACAGAAGAAGTGATAAAACCCCACTTTCAGGCATTTTGTTAATGGGGGAAAACGGCTGTGAAAGAACTTGAAATACACGTTCACTTGTTTCTTGCCCTGCTCGCCACTTCGATTCGCTTTGAGAAGAAACCCCTACCCCGGCCTGGTATAGAGACAGGAAGAACATAGAACTTGGCTAGTCTTTTGTGTTTTACTGCACAGTACTATTGTTAGCAGAGGGCAGAAGACTTCTGCACTCTTAGTATCTCCTACAACAAAATATTTCTTTGTTCTCAATTTTCCCTCAGCCCATGACTTCCACACCGCTAATAACAATGAGGCTCGTATTAGAGGTACCTCGAGACAGGCCTAATGTGGCCTCTGGGAATGTCTGATAATGATGCATCCACTTGGGCAGGTTCTTTCAATGACTAATAACAATAGCATGCCAGTTACATGTTTTTTTCAAAACATTTAAACCTCTACTCTTAAATTTTATCTTTAAACATGCTTGTCAGATAACACGTTCCTTCCTCAGCTAAGAAAACTGAAGCACAAAGAGATTATTGGTGGCCTGCCAAGGTTCACACAGACTGAGATGGCGGCAGATCTGGGATTGGCACCCGGGCCTCTGATTCGTCAGAATTCCTCAGGAACTTGCCTTATCAGAGCCAGCAAACCCTTGGCCCAAAGGTCCCCCTTCGGATCCTATCAGTAGGCTCAATAACTGGCATGCCCCAGGGCTCCAAGCACTAGTGTTCTCTCTGAGGCGCCTGGCACACCACTGGAGGCTGCTCCGAGGACTTGGACTTCAGTGTGACAAGGTATCAGAAGCGTTAACACAACCTGGAAAGCACACCATTCTAATCCAGTGAGATGTATTGCTTCACATTAACACAGGCTCTTAGAGAACACACATTTGGCTGTATACTGACCTTGGACTGTCCACTCAGAGTATTTCTGTAATACTGCAATCACTTCTGCACCATATTTTTCCAGTTTGTCTTCAGTAACACCATCAATTTGAAGCAAAACCTCAGGATCGGAAGATAAAGACTCTGTGCGTAGGCATAAAATTAGGAATTTAAATTACCACTCATAGAAAACCCACTGAATTCATACTCATTCAGCACATGTCTGTTAAGTGCCAACTGCAGAGCACTGGGCACATGGGCCAATTTTCTAAAAGGCAAAGTTAGCACCTCAGAAGTGGCAGATGGGCCCAGAGGGCAGGAGCTCATCACTCAATTCTAGCAGCAAAGGCACACAAGCCAGGGCAGAGAGTGGGAGACAACCACGGCCTGCGGGAAGCCAGAGGCCAGGACCTTTGCAAAGTGCTCAGAGTGTAAGCAGGTCCCACTCTTGCCCACTGTTCCCACTACCAAGACTTGCCTAGCTGCAAGACTGATGTGCCCGCTTTGCTGAGAACACTGGCATTTCTATCTCCAGTGCCCACCATTTCCTTGCACTCCAGACTTGTACACGCCACCCAAGAAAGCATAACCAAATTGTTACTTCCTCCAGCCCCAACTTTTCTTCCTCCAGTCTTTCCCCATGTGGGATGAACAAGCAGGTAGCTCAGAGTCCTCTGCATAGAGATGGTACATTTTGTAGCTAGACAAGCCTGTCATTGAAAGGTCCCTCTGGCCACTCTATGAAAAATGGACCATATGGGAAAGAGTGGAAACTGGGAGCCTGGTGGAAGCCATTGCAGGAGCATGAGAGGATGGAGTGAACTAGAATGTAGGAGTAGGGAAGACAGATTTGGGTAGGTTTTGGATACTGGGTCTATAGGACTTACTGATGCATTGGCTATAGGGAGTGAGGGAATAATCATGCCTATGCACTTGACTTGAGCAAAGGGTGGATTTCAAATCCTTTCCAATCTCTGATTTTCACAGCCTTCCCATGTTTAGAGGAAAAGCAACAGACTGTGGGACAGAACAGAAGGTTTATGAAAGGGATTGGTACAAGATAAAGTGGGTGAGGCAAGAAGAAATGTAGACCCTTGATAGAATTTGTGGTTTGTCTCAATGCTTTGTGTGGAAACTTGAAAAAAAAAAAACTTGTACTTTATCTGAGAGCTGTTGTAGTTTCAGTAGTTTCTGAAAGACTAAAGTGTACATCAGGCTGGATGCTGTGGCACTCGCCTGTATTCCTAGCACCTTGGGAGGCCAAGGTGGGACGATAGCTTGAAGCCAGGAGTTTGAAACCAGCCTGAGCAACATAGCAAGACCCTGTCTTTAAAAAAGAAAGCAAGCTGGATGTGGGCATGCTGGTACACTCCTGTAGTCCCGCTACTCAGGAGGCTGAGATGGGATGATTGCTTGAGACAGGAGTTAGAGGTTACAGTGACCTATGATTATGCCACTGTACTTGAGCCTGGGTGACAGAGCAAGAGACTACCTTGTCTCTAACAACAAAAAAATAAGGTCAGGTGCCGTGGCTTATGCCTATAATCCCAGCACCATGGGAGACCAAGATGGGAGGGTCATTTGATACCAGGAATTCGAGACCAGCCTGGGCAACACAGTGAGGTGACACCATCTCTAAAAAAAAAAGTACATCATGATCACAACTGGAGGTAAGGAGACCAGTTAGGAAACTATACTGATAGCCTAGAAATAAAATACTGTATTTCATTGATTCTAAGACATACACATTTTCACATTTTACCATTCTCGACATTAAGATCCATTTTACAATTGCTTGTCGCCAAAGGCAGCTGCCCTGTGGTTGTTACTGCCTGTGCATGTGAGAACTTAGTCACAGCTATCGGTACTGTTAGCATGTCAACAAAATCACTGTAGGCCAGGCACAGTGGCTCACGCCTGTAATCCTAGCACTCTGGGAGGCCGAGGCGGAGGATCGCTCAAGGTCAGGAGTTCGAAACCAGCCTGAGCAAGAGTGAGACTCTGTCTCTACTAAAAATAGAAAGAAATTAATTGGCCAACTAAAAGTATATAGAAAAAATTAGCCGGGCATGGTAGCGCATGCCTGTAGTCCTAGCTACTCTGGAGGCTGAGGCAGTAGGATCGCTTGAGCCCAGGAGTTTGAGGTTGCTGTGAGCTAGGCTGATACCACGGCACTCTAGCCCGGGCAACAGAGTGAGACTCTGTCTCAAAATAAATAAATAAAATAAAATAAAACAAAGTCATTGTATCGTGGGTACCCCTGTCTTCAAAAGGACTATACTGTGATTAGCATGAAAAAAGTGACTGTGAATGCAGAAAAGCTCTGAAACAGAGTAATGGGAACTAGATTTGGCATTAAGAAAACACGATCTGTCTTTGAGAGAATGACCACAATTCCATAGTTTCTTGCAAACAACAACCAAGTCCTTTACATGGCCTAGAAAAGAAGATGCCCAAAGCAGATGAAGCAGTACATTTGTGTTACTGAGAGACGTGCAACCTCCTATTGACACCTTCTGGTATCATCAAGAAAGCACCCTCACCAAAACAGAACTGGTGACAGGGGTTTCAATTAATATCCTGGGGAAAATAGTGGAACACTATTTTCCACTATTTCCTCTAAAAATGCTGTCTGACTAATGAAAATATTAGTGATAACACCAGGAAATACAAAGACAACTGAGTCAAAAAATGATTCAGAAGTCAGGCTTTGAATGTGAACTTTTACAAGTATCTCAATTAATTTACTTTTATTACATGTATTTTTCATATATGCAGAGTTGTATATGATATATATCTGTGTTTAAATAAGTCAAAAACAATTCTTTCAATAAAAGCACTGTGTCACAGTTAACAGAATGTCTTCTTTCTTAATAGTCTGTAAAATGTCAACATCTTAAAATAGATGGCATCTTAGAGTCAATAAAATATTGTAATGACCTATCATGGCAGGAGTGAGAATTGGAAAGAAAGAAGGTGATGATTATGAGATTTTTATGAGGCCGGGCGTGGTGGCTCACGCCCGTAATCCTAGCTCTCTAGGAGGCTGAGGCGGGTGGACTGCTCAAGGTCAGGAGTTCGAAACCAGCCTGAGCAAGAACGAGGCCTCGTGTCTACTAAAAAAATAGAAAGAAATTAATTGGCCAACTAAAAATATATAGAAAAAATTAGCCGGGCATGGTGGCGCATGCCTGTAGTCCCAGCTACTCGGGAGGCTGAGGCAGAAGGATTGCTTGAGCCCAGGAGTCTGAGGTTGCTGTGAGCTAGGCTGACGCCATGACACTCTAGCTGGGGCAACAGAGTAAGCTTCGGGCAAAAAAAAAAAAAAAAAAAAAGATTTTATGAAAGAAGAACATGGAACATAATGTACACAAGTCAGTCAACTATGTGGATAACTTATTTTCCAGGGACTCTACTAACGAAATTCTGGGTTGAGTTATCTGTCCATGGAAATAACTCAAGATCAGCAAGTATTTATTAACTAAAGACATAGCAGTATGCTGGATCTGGATTCAAAGAAGCATGAAAAAAATCTTTTAATAAGAAACTGAGTTCTTCATTGCAAAGACATCTGTACATAACATAGCTAAATACTATAAGGCAGGCAAATAATCTGCAAAAACAATTAAGTGACATCTGGTTTTAGAGATTATGATTAGCCATATCCTAATATCCAGCTTTAGAGAAAAGTATAAAATTAAAATTATATCATAACTCTGAATAACAAAGTATTATATATATCTTAAAGAATTATATTTTATCTCAAGAATGAGTTTAAATTGTTTCTCTGAGCTTTCAATCCAGAGATCAAATAAAAATAACAAAACTACTGAGATACATTTATCACTTAAAAATTCCTGAGCGAGATGAACTTTTGGCCTATTAATTTGGGCCACGTCACAAGATGCACACGTACTTACCTGCAAGCTTCTTGAGAGTGACAGTATTGAAAATATTGAAGTAATGGACACCAAAAACTTTCCCCAGAGATTTGCAGACTTCTGTAAGTTCTCCAAGACATTTCTTAACCATCTCTTCCCTCTGAGATACTTTTGCTACTAAAGCTTTTTGTTTCTTCACATTGCTGGAATTTTCTGTTTCCATAAAGTCTACCTTTGTGAGAGAGAAATAAATCATAGAGTGGGTATATGCATACTTGTACCCACGTAGGGGCTTATTCAATGCTTAATTTTGGTTTCTTTTTGGTATTTCTGTTCTGCTAAGTAGATAGTGAACCCCTTGGGAACAGGGGCTGTGCACGCTCCACCTTTATATATCCAGTGTCTAGCACAGAAAAGCCTCTTGATAAATGTTTTTTTAATGAATATATGAAGATTTAGCAACCTGATAAGCCATTAAATTCATTTTGAAAGGTGTCATATTAATTGGGCTGAATTTTAAGATGTCTTTCCAAATTAAGAAGAATAGAATATGTTCACATAGGACAGTATATATAAATTCAGTATCTGTAAGCTTTGGAAAAGACACTATACTTTGCAATAATATGTTTTGGTCCACTCATTGTAAGATAATAAAATAAACATTTAAAACAGCATACCTTTAAATGCCCATTTAGTACAGTTTGGGCTTTATCTCCAGGCATTAAATAAGCAATTGCTTGGTCATTGGCATTGATATATAAGTCTTCATCCAAAATCTTGTCAAGTATCAGTTTTTTAAAAAGTCTTTCTGCATTGTGTCGTGAATAAGCAGATCCCTTTCCAAATATACCCGACTGAATTTTTGCACTCTTGCTCCCTGATAAGAAGGTACAAGAAGATGAGTAAATGTAGGTGTATCATCACACTCAAATAGATGAGGTTAAAGTCATTTATGGACATGTCTGGACAGATGGAATAGATCACCTACCCCACAGGAAAATGTATGCCACAAATAGATACTCATTTCTGTAACATGAGAATATCTGAGTAAAACTCTAAAATTTTTTATGATTGTACGTTCTTTTCTTCATCCTTTTATAACATATGCTGACCAAAAACAGCAGCAAAATTATCTTTTTTTTTTTTTCTTTTTTGAGACACTCCTGTAATCAAGTGATCTTCCTGCCTCAGCCTCCTGAGTAGCTGGGACCACACATGCATGCCACCACACCTGGCTAATTTTCTTATTTTTAGTAGAGAGGATGTGTTGCTTTTGCTCAGGCTGGTCTCGAACTCCTGACCTCAAGTGATCCTCCCCCTTCAGCCTCCAAGAGTGCTAGGATTACAGGCCTGAGCCACCATGCCTGGCCAGTTTATCATTTTAAAATGTTGCATTTATACCTTATAAAATTACATTAGAGCAAAGAAATCAAAGAAAATTTACATAAATTATAATAACTTCATACTACTGTGCTACATATTAGGATAACTGTACATATCTAGTCACAAAAACTTTATATATCTAGTCACAAAAACTTTTTGACATTCAGTTTTATAAATACTATCTCTGGTCCTGATTATCAAAACTGCTACACTAGTTTATAATCTAGGTATTTAAGTCTATACTTTTTGTTATCCTCACTAATCAAGCTTATACAAATTCCAAAACAAAAGCACAATACCCTACAAGATGCTCGAGGACAGGTGAAGACAGGAATATGTACGTACATTTTCTTCTTTCTCCTGCTAGCTGAGAGAGCCACAGTAGGCTGGATCCTTTGTTTCATATCCAAGCTATTGCAATTACTAATGTCTTCATCATAAACACAATTTTATTATAACAATTTACTTAAGAAGCCTTCTGACATTTATGATAATCACAACTAATGGTTATTATGTAAAGCTTTAGCTCTACTTTAGAGTTCTAAATAAATACATTATTATAAATTGCAAATGGCTTCTGGCCATATATGCTGAATTATTCAAATTTTTCTTTAAGTGATTTGTATCACTGAAAGGCCACACTGCAGAATCAGGACACTGCTCTCCTAGTGGTGGGCTGGGTGGTGTGGATGAATCCTACTGCTGAGAACAACTAAGAAAGCAGGATGATACATACATGTAAGAGCTAATGAGAAAGTGAAGAATGTGTCAGAAAACTGTTTGATCTAATAATCTTTCTAGGGATTTACATGAAAAGTAGAATCAAAGATGTGGTCAAAGGTTCATTTAAAAATCTATTATTGGGTGGTGGCTCATGCCTGTAATCCCAGCACTCTGAGAGGCCGAGGCGGGTGGATTGTTTGAGCTAAGGAGTTCGAGACCAGCCTGAGCAAGAGCCAGATCCTGTCTCTACTGAAAAAATAGAAAGAAATTAACTGGACAACTAAAAGTATATATATTAAAAAAATTAGCTGAGTATGGTGGCACATGCCTGTAGTCCCAGATACTCAGGAGGCTGAAGCAGGAGGATCACTTGAGCCTAGGAGTTTGAGGTTGCTGTGAGCTAGGCTGACGACACGGCACTCTAGCCCGGGTAACAGACTGAGACTGTCTCAAAAAAAAAAAAAAAAGAAAAAGGCTATTATTTGTCATAGCAGTATTTATAATAGCAAAATATGTCCTAAAACTATTTAAATACATTTATTTCATCAATCTGATAAAGCATATATTAAAAATTGTGCTAAAAAGAATTAAAAATTAAGAATATGGTTGTATCTTGCTATATAAAAATATATATATAATATGATAAACATGTGATTGTGAGGAAACACATTAAAATACTAGCAGTCTTTCCTGGAGTTACCTGCATTTTTCAGTTTTCTTTTTTCTACCTACCTACCTACCTATCTGAGATAGGGCTTCACTCTGTCACCTAGGCTGGAGTGCAGTGGGGTGATCATAGCTCACTGCAGCCTCCAACTGCTAGGATCACATGATCCTCCTGCCTCAGCCTTCTGAGTTCCTGGGACTGCAGGCGTGCACCACCACACCTGGCTAATTTTTTTCTATTTTTAGTTGTCCAACTAATTTTTTTCTATTTTTAGTAGAGATGGGGTCTCTTGCTCAGGCTAGTCTTGAATTCCTGAGCTCAAGCGATCCTCCCGCCTCAAATCGGTTTACATATTTTTTTGTTTTGTTTTTTTCTTATTTTATTTTTTAACTTCATTTTTAATTTGTAATACATATTTTAAATTAGAATAATATATGTACATGGGGAAAAAGAAAATATAGCATAGAAAGGCTTATAATTAAAAACAACATTCCGGCCTGTAATGCTAGCACTCTGGGAGGCCAAGGCGGGTGGATTGCTCGAGGTCAGGAGTTCGAAACCAGCCTGAGCAAGAGTGAGACCCTGTCTCTACTATAAATAGAAAGAAATTAATTGGCCAACTAATATATATAGAAATAATTAGCCAGGCATAGTGGCTCATGCCTGCTGTCCCAGCTACTCGAGAGGCGGAGGCAGGAGGATTGCTTGAGCCCAGGAGTTTGAGGTTGCTGTGAGCTAGACTGACGCCATGGCACTCATTCTAGCCTGGGCAACAAAGGGAGATTCTATCTCAAAAAAAACCCAAAGAAAACCAAAAAAACATTCCTTTGCCCCACTCTTTCTCTCTGGAGTCTCACTCTCTTCCCCAGTGCAATCACTTTTTAAATAGTTTTTGTTTCTGGCTCTTGTGGTGGTTACCTTCACATAGAACTTGGAATCTCGTAGTCCTTCCACTAGCCTGACATTTACTTATTGCCTTCCCACTATGAAAGATGAGGCTTTATCTCATTTATACCACCCCTTTACTTTACCCTTCCTCATATTTTGCTAGTTATATGATGCTATTGGTTCATCTATCAATTATGTTTCTAACTCTAGATAAAAATTTGAACACTATCTCTCCTTATGAGGTTATTAGTACCCCAGCCTTCCCTGTACACCCCTTCTTTTATTTTTATTTACTGTACTTTTATATCAAGATTAATGTTTACATCTTATCCTGTTTTATAACCAAGCTTAAGGCTACATGTTGATCTGAATTGTTTATGTTAGCCCAGAGAATGTTTACTGCATGCATGTCAAATGGATTATATTGTTTTGTACATTTGAACAATTACTCAAAGTCATGTTATAACTTCCTTTGCTTTATGTTTGACCTGGGTTCTCTTGTATAATCTTTACCCTGGAGTTTGTAAGTACCTCTCTCCTTTTTGTTGAGAAGTAATATTTGCATTCTTCATTGAGATCAGTAAAACATCATTTCTTAATCCTTCCATATGTTGTTTGGAACAACAAACAACTATTCTTCTTAACTTTCTGCTACAATTTGTACTGCTTGCTTACTGGCCTTGCTGCGTAGCTGTGATTATGGGATTTTTCTCACTGGACCCAGCAGTCAGTTCCACTGTTTGTTGTATCATTATGTGCAACTCACTTTCTTTGCCTTCTAGTCTCCAGGACTGGTGATATTAATCTGATGTCAGTCTGGTTTTGGTTCCTGTTTTTTCTTTTCAAAGCTTTCAACACTGTCTCTGAAGGGGTCCAGAATATGCCACTGTGGCATAAAAATTCTGAACAGAAGGCATTCGAGTTCCTTTAATCTTTTATCTGCCAAAAAGCAGAGCCTCCAAAAAGAATTCAGTTGTTACAAAATTCCTCCCTGGGAAAAACTAGGGAAGGTTGACTTTTATAAGCACAGATAAGTCTCCACAGCACACTTAAACAGACATTGTCATAAAAACTTTGTGTCTCCCATCCAGTCTCCTAAGGGCCCAATTTATCTTTCCTAAAAGTCATTTGTTTTCCTATAAGTGCCCCTTTGCCCCTTCTTTTCCCCTATTAAGATGGCAAACAAGGCCCCAATTCTAACTGCTCCTTTGATTCACATTTTCTGTGTGAAGTCTTATTCATGACTAAATCTGCCTTTTCTCTTGTTAATCTGTCTTTTGTCCGTTTAATTTGCAGGCCCCATCACTGAACCTAAGAGGACAGAGAAAAAGTTTTTCCTTTCTGACAAGACTTGACACTTGGTATTCTCAGATCTCACAGAACTATGTCTCTCTCTCACTTTTTACAGGCATCTTATTTGGCATTCAGTGGACATTTTAAATCTAAAAGCTTTTATCTCTTCCACTCTGATAAATTTTCTTATATCATTGGTTTGATAATTCCCTTTATTTATTTATTTTTGAGACAGAGTCTCGCTTTGTTGCCCAGGCTAGAGTGAGTGCCGTGGCATCAGCCTAGCTCACAGCAACCTCAAACTCCTGGGCTCAAGCAATCCTGCTGCCTCAGCCTCCCAAGTAGCTGGGACTACAGGCATGCGTCACCATGCCCGACTAATTTTTTCTATATATATATATTAGTTGACCAATTAATTTCTTTCTATTTATAGTAGAGATGGTGTCTTCTCTGGCTCAGGCTGGTTTCGAATTCCAGACCTCGAGCAATCCTCCCGCCTTGGCCTCCCAGAGCGCTAGGATTACAGGTGTGAGCCACCGCGCCCGGCCGATAATTCCCTTTATTTTCTAACATTTTTATTTGTTAGATTTTATATCTCCTAAGGACTAATTCTCTATGTTCTCTCATATTTTCCATATATCTCTTTGCTCAGTCTTAGAAGATTTTCTTGATTCTATCTTCCAACCTTTCCACTTCTTTACTTTGTCCATCATGCTGAACTTAACAGCTTTCTCATTCTTTCTTTTCTATAACATTCAATTATTATTTCAATCTTTAAAAAGATCTTCATGAAGATACTAATTAGGAGTTTTCTCTCTTCTCTCCCCCAAACTACTGCTTATTTTCCTAATCATCTCTATTGCTCAGGGTCAAATATTCCACTTATTTGGTCTCTCTCTCTCTTTTTTTTGAGACAGAGTCTCACTCTGTTGCCCCGGCTAGAGTGCCGTGGTGTCAGCCTAGCTCACAGCACCCTCAAACTCCTGGGCTCAAGCAATCTTCCTGCCTCAGCCTCCCTAGTAGCTGGGACTATAGGCATGCACCAACACATCTGGATAATTTTTTTTTTTTTTTTGAGACAGAGTCTCGCTTTGTTGTCCAGGCTAGAGTGAGTGCCATGGCGTCAGCCTAGCCCATAGCAACCTCAAACTCCTGGACTCAAGCAATCCTCCTGCCTCCGCCTGCCGAGTAGCTGGGACTACAGGCATGCACTACCATGCCCAGCTGATTTTTTCTATATATATTAGTTGGCCAGTTAATTTCTATTTATAGTAGAAGCGGGGTCTTGCTCTTGCTCAGGCTGGTCTCGAACTCCTGACCTTGAGCAATCCGCCCACCTCGGCCTCCCAGAGTGCTAGGATTACAGGTGTGAGCCACCTCGCCCGGCCTACCTGCCTAATTTTTTCTATTTTTAGTAGAGATGGGGTCTCACTCTTGCTCAGGCTGGTCTTGAACTCTTGACTTCAAGGGATCCTCCTGTCTTGACTTCCCATCTCTCTTTTTTTAAAAAATAAAACTAGGCAAGTGAAGTAGTGTGAAGGGTGGAAAAAGTAGAACAAGGAGTTCAATCTGAAACTGTGAACAATTAATTGAGATAACTCACTACCTTCAGACCAGCTTAGTCTTTCTCTTGACTATCCATTTCTATTTAACTTTCAGGGATTAGGTTAAACTTTAAGGTGGGTTTCCTCTGTTATTTTTTAATCTAGATCTACTTCCTCTCAAATTCCTCCCTGAATGAGATATCCAATAATCAGGTCTGCTTTAAAAGTAAGTGGGTGGGACCAGACTTTAGGTAGGCTGGGTGGTCCCCAAATGTCACTTAGGGGGCTCTATCCCTTAATTTAGTACCCTTTCTACTCTTCAGGCAATTACTTCATTCATATTTGTTCCAGAATCAATTCTAGACCAGCACTCTCTACAGTTCTTTTGTGGGCAGACCTTCTTTTAACTGGCCCCTTCCTCTTTTTGGCTCTTTTGGTTTCAATTCTGTCCTCTTCTCCCTCTAGACTTCAAGACTGGTGCCTACTGATGGAGCTCTGCCTGGCTGACAGTCCATCCTCTGTTATAACTCTTCCCTACATTCTTATAAGGGGAAACAGAGTCTTGCTAGAGTATAGTAGTGTCATCATACTTACCATCTCAAACTCCTGGGCTCAAGAGATCCTACTCCCTCACAGCCTCCTGAGCTGGGACTATAGTTATACACCACCATGCCCAGCTAAGTTTTCTATTTCTATTTTTGTTTTTTTTTTTGGTAGAGATGATGGTGTTATTCTTGCTTAGGTTATTCTCTAACTCCTGACCTCAAGCAATCCTCCTGCCTCGGCCTCTCTGAGTTCTAGGATTATAAGCATGAGCCATTGCGCCCGGCCTCTTCCCTACATTTATTTAATATTTTGGGTAGTGGTTTTATTGTATTTTGTTCTACTTGTCAAGGTGCTTCCATCCATTTCCTAAAAGATTTTTAAAACCTTTAATCTAATGAAGGTCTCTCTCCTGTTCTCTATGCTGTTATGGATTTAATCCCTATTTTATTTCCTTACTATCATTTTAATAAAGCGTCAAGCAAAAAAGATGGTACTTATACTCAGGCTGCCATTTTAAACCTGGCAGTTCTCTAAGCAAGTTACATTCTGCTCTCTCAGATGAACTTGCATAAACTTTATTATTTTCTTTTTTGTATGTGAAACCACCTCATTTTAATAACTTATATAAATTCTATAAAAGAATTGGCATAATTCATAAAAACTGATTTTCTTTTGTTACTCAAAAGGTTTTATTCAGAAACTCTCAAATTTTGTAACAAAAAAGACAAAAAATTATTTTTTTTCAACAGACTTATAATGAATTGTTTAGATGTTCAATTTCAACTGATGTAACTCAAATAAAACAGATGACTCACCCAAGAAAATGTCGACCAGCATATTCATAGTCAATCTTCCAGAAGGACCAATATGTTTTATATTTCTCATTCCTTGTGATGAGCTATGTTCTTGAACAAATCTTATAATATTTTTTACATCATCAGTCACATCTCTTGTTTTATAATCCTATGGACAAAAAGAGATTACCTTTTACTATCAGTAAGATAATGATACTTAGATTACTAGTTCTTAATATTAAGTGTGGTAGATTCATCATAAACCATTTCTAGACCAAAACCAAGACTAAAAACTAAGGAAGTTTCAAATGTTCGTTCTTGTCTAAGTTCTAGAACAATTAGCACTCTGCTATACCTATGTTATTACTATCTCAGTCATACCTCTCATTTTTCAACTATCTAATAGCACTCTGTGGATAGGAGTGTATGTGCATGTATTTTTAACAAAATCCTTTATATCTCCTAGAACAGTGTTCTGTGCTCTGTCACTTACTGGATGGCAATCATGACCTTTGGATGAAAAATACTGTCCTGCTATGCAAATTCACAAGTCCTAACCTTCTTTGGTGCTATAGTCAATTCCTTTTTGTTATTTCCTGTCAGTTCCCTTTCTTGTGGCCCTCAGTGTCCCCAAACGGTGCCCACTTTTTATTGAGACAGAGTCTCCCTTTGTTGCCCAGGCCAGAGAGAGTGCTGTGGCGTCAGCCTAACTCATAGCAACCTCAAACTCCTGGGCTCAAGCAATCCTACTGCCTCAGCCTCCCGAGTAGCTGAGACTACAGGCATGTGCCACTGTGCTCGGCTGATTTTTTCTATATATATTAGTTGGCCAATTAATTTCTTTCTATTTATAGTAGAGATGGGGTCTTTCTATTTATAGTAGAGATGGGGTCTCACTCTTGCTCAGGCTGGTTTCGAACTTCTGACCTGGAGCAATCCATCCGCCTTGGCTCCCAGAGTGCTAGGATTACAGGCGTGAGCCACCACACCCAGCCTCACATGTCTCTTTACCTTGGGAGCTGAGTGGTGCACAGGCAACTTACTCTGCTATGCTGAAGCATACATGTTACGTGATGGGTGGCTCCCCAGGTAAAACCCTGCAGTTAGTTTGTTTGTGGAAAATTACTTGTTGATATTCTTATTGTTACAATTAACATTGCCAATTTAATTACATATAACTCATGCACAGAAAACAATAAAAAATAAATTTTTCATTAAATTAGAAGGGATCATTTGTTTTTGAAGTTTTTATTCTATGTTGGTAATAAAATATCATGGCCCCAAGGAAAATTTTTTTTTCTAGTGTGGCAGTCAATGTGTTAAATTACACAGCTGATTGCTATAATCACTATCTCTCATGAACTCTCACTTCCTTGTCTTTTAGGTCACTTTATCACACTACTTGGCAAAACACAGTAGATCTGATTCTCTACCCACTCCATCCCTGTACCTGTGTGGCTAAATTTGGCTGGAGAAACACATGAAACCATGTTGACTATTTTCATTTTCAATACATGGCCACAAACCCCAAGTGGACTGTTATGCTGCAGGTAATCATCATACACCCCCAGTCTACTGTTCCTCCATTGTCTCACAACAAGAGTCAGCAAAACCATGGCCCATGAGCTAGATGCCTGTTGTATAACTAAAGTTTTACTGGAACACAGCTATGGAACAGGATTGGACAACTGGTGTATTAATTGTTTATGTCTGCTTTTAAGCCACAATGGCAGAGTTGAGTAGTTGTGACAGAGACCATATGGCTGCAAAGTCTAAAATATTTACTGTCTGGCCCTTTAAGAGAAAGTTTGCTGACCCCTGTCCTAGATGACTATTTCATACTTTCTCCTTTCTCTTCAATCCTCTCTCATATCCTGACTGGCAGCCGATGATCTTTGTTCCCACTTAATTGAGAAAACTGCAGCCGTCACAAAGAGGAGAGCTTTCACAAACTCCCATCCCTACATCCACTCACTTGCCAGCATCTGCTCCACACTTTCTGACCTTCCTACCTGTTACTATAGATCAACTCTCCAAGCTCCTATTGAAAGCCAAGTTCTCTACTTTTACGCAGATCTCAATCCCCTCTGTCCCTTTAAGGACAGTGCTTCAGCAATTCTCCTCTCTCTTTCCTCACACATCAACTTTTCATCCTCTATAGCAGTGGTCCCCAACCTTTTTGGCACCAGGGATCAATTTCATGGAAGACAATTTTTTCATGGACTAGGGGCGGGATGGGAGGTGGGGTGTCATGGGTGGGTTGTGATGCATGGCCCATTTCCTAACAGGCCATGGACCAGTACCAGGCCGTTGCCTGGGACTTGGGGACCACAGGTGTATAGGTTCATTCCAATCAGCATATAAACATACTACTTCTCTGGTCTTTTCTTGACTCTACTTCCCCTGCTAGCTACTGCCCAGTTTCTTTGTTCATCTTTGCAGAAAAACTGAGTAGTCAATCTTCACTGCCTCTAATTTTATCCCCCTCTACTGAAAATGGTCAAGTCAAGGTCACCACGATTTCTGCAGTGCTAAATCCAATAGTGAATTCTCAGTTCTTAATTATACTTCATTTAGCAGCAGCATTTGACATATCTAGCACTCCCTTCTCCTGGAAACACTTTCTGTACTTAGTTTCCTTGGTTTTCCTCTTATCTTACTAGTTTTCTTTCTTGGTCTTCTTTCCTAGCTCTTCTCCCCTTTCAACTCTTTATGTCCCAGGGTTAAGTCTCTGGTTCTCTTCTCTTCGGTCTAAAATTATGCCCCTGAAGATTTCATCTGATCTCATGGCTTTAAATATCAGCTACATACCAATCACTCCCAAATTTGTATGTACCAACAGCCTCTTTTCAGAATTCTTGAAATTCTGAATAGACCTACGTAATTCTAATAGACCTACGTAACTCAATATGCCCCAAATCGAGCTTCTGATCTTTCCAGCCAAATAGCCTTCTACATCTCAGCTAAGGATAACTCTATTCTTCCAGTCACTCCGGCCTCCAGTTACTCCAGGACTCTAGCTCTTCATCCCCCCACCCCCCACCCGCACTCTTAACCCTACTCAGCCACATGGGCTTCCTTCCTGTTCCTTAAACACACCAGGCATGCCCCACCATAGGGCCTTTTTTTTCCGCAAATGCTTTTCCCAAGAATGCTCATATCCACAGAGCTGCTCAGCTAATCCCTTCAAGTGTTTGCTCAGATCTCATCTTCTCAGTAAGACTTCTATGGGCCACCTTACCTAATATCGCATCCTGTACCCCGCCCATTATTCCTGTCTCCTTACTCTGCTGTATTTTTCACTACAGTCCGTATCCCTTAACATATACCTATTGTGTGTACTGTTTGTAATCGGCCTCCCTCTGCTAGAATGTAAACTCCACAAGGGCAGGGATTTTTATTTATTTTGTTCAATAATGCATTCGAAATTTCTAGGATAGAGCCTGTTAAAGGGCTCAACAAATATCTGTTGGATAAGTGAACTGATTAGCAATGTTTACAGGGTGGGGTGGGGTGGGGTGGGATGGGAGGAGATGGTCACTAATCTGCAAAATTTACGCCTGTGCTCTGGCTAGTGCAGCATAACTTTGGAACTATACGTATTACGCAGTATTAAACTTATAACAGATGACTGTACATATGTGTGCCCCACCTCTGGTCCATACCTTGTTTGCTCGTCAATCTCTAGCACCTTGCAAAGATATTTTAAATAATATAGCAAATGTGAAAATGCTTAGTAAACAGTAAAGTACAGTAGACATTAAAATGTAGAATTATCATGATTAAATTCAATAACTTCCCAAGGTTATATGAGGATGATAGTGAATTCATCCAGAAGCCATTGCCATTATCTTTTGTTGATTTTTCTTTTTTTTTTTTAACAAGACATCTACATATAGCCATTATTCTTTATAGTTTAAAAAGCGAACAAAAAAACTAATGAAGTAATTTAATTGATTTGAATTCAAACACACAGTACACTAGTCATTATTACTCTTTTGAGAATAAGATATTTAAATATAGGTTACAGTTGAATTTAGCATATTCTACTTGCCCATGTTAGATCTTTTTGGATGTATACACATTAATGATATTTCTAAAATATCCTATAATTACCAGTATATATATAATACCCTCAATATTTTGGACATGTGGATGTCCAGTACATATGTGTTTTTGCTTCTAATTATAAAGAAAAGATATTCCATAAAATTCCTTTTCAAAATGTTTCTATTCCAAATTACTATAGGGAGGAAGTCATCTTTCCCTGGTTTAGTCCCTTGGGGACAACCACCTATTGTAATCCAACTTGTTATCTATATTTCTAAATTAAAAGAAAAAATATCTTGGCAATTCTCTTAATTATAAAGAATTTTAAAATTTCTTATTTTACCTTTGTTTTACAGCAATTATCACAAGAAACATCTGGGTATTTCTTACAAAAATTAGAATTAAATCCATTTTCACCAAAGTAAGCCAAAAGCTGTATTCTCCGGCATTCTGTTATATTTTCACAGTAATGTACCATGCTATACAAATTATTGAAGTGAGTCTCTTTTGTGTGATGATTTCCATCTTTTTCCACTAAAAGAGAAAGAATATAGTAAAACATACTTATGTCTGAGAAAAATAGGGAATATCAGAATATCAGAGAAATATTTAGAATAGATCCATACAACTTATTATAGTTAACTGGGAATTTATATTCATCCCTCAAGATTTTAGTTTTACAGGAATAAATGTTAGATTTTTTTTTCAAATTAAAAAAATATATTTTTTTTTATTTTTTATTTTTTTAAATTTTTCTTTTAACTACAAAACAGTGGAATAAAAAAGTATTTTTCAAACCTTCATTCTCCCCAGCGATGAATGTTTGACTTGCATTTATTATATTTAGCAGACAACCCTGTACTGATCTGAACATCCAAAGTAAGCAGAGCAGGGGACTATGGAGTGGGCTGCACACCTCCCTGCGTATCTGAGGTCAAAGTAGTTATGCCAGTGGCTCCCACACTGTGCCGACAACCCCCGGGGTGTTGTAGTCAACTCACAGGGGTGGGACATTTTAAATTTAAGGGAAACACAGCAATACTTGACATCTGTTGAACATCACACAAACCTCTAGTCTGAGGTAGCTCATGGTCTTACCATCAGATTGTACTACATTCCTTTCAAGAGTATCATATCTTTGCAAAGCTGGATTTCTGGCAGTGGCTATGATAAAAACAAGTATATCAAGAAAATCAATGTGAAACAGGAAATGAGGGTGGCAGTATCCAATTTGATTCCAAGGTTTGAGAGCAGCAGGTGCATACTTCCCCTTAGTAAGCAATTGTGGTTACTTAAGAATAAAACAAAACTATTATTTTGCTGCCAGTTTATGAGTATTATTTTTTCCAAATGGTTGCTAAGTTATTAGGACTTAAATACTTATTAATTTGTTTGCACCTAATATAATGTAGGTTTTGTAAATGGGCAAATAAAGTATAAAAATTTCATTTTTTCCACTGAGAATTATCTTGGTGTAGTATAAGGAACATGGACCTTGGAGCCAGATGAACTTGAGTTCCATCAGGGCTCTGCCACTTACTAGTTTTGTATCTCATTTTCTTCCTCTGTATGGAGGAAAGCAATAGTCCTATCTTTCAGGGTTGTCGTGCAGATGAAATAAGTTGACGTATGTAAAGCGTTTAGAACAGCATATACTAAGTGCTAAAGAAAAACTATCTATAATAATTACCATTACAGTGTTACTACTACTACTATTCCTACTGCTCCTGTTGCTGTTATAACAGTGATCTTGGGGACAAGTTACAAAACCTTTATGAAGTTCACTTTCCCAATGGTAGTAGTTCTACTTCAAAAGCTAGTAGTTCCGAGCAAATGAGGCAATAAGGTGGTACATGCAGCGTCTGCCACAGTGCTTGCTAAGTGCCAGTCCTCATGCCCGGTATCTCTGCCAGACTTAATTCAAAACTGGTCTCAAAATAAATAAATGCATTTAGGAAATATATTTAAGTATCAAAACCTTGTAGAAAAATGGGCAAAGGATATAATAAAATTCTAAAATATGTATTCACTTTTACTCAGCAAGTTTAAGTCTAGAAATATACCCTATATAAATAATTGTATAAATGCCCAAGGATACCTATACGAAGATATTCAATACAGCATTTTTTTGCATATATATATATATATATATATATATATTTTAAATTTCAGGATATTATGAGGGTACAAACACTTAGGTTACATTTTACGTCTTTGTCTCACCCAAGCGAGGATTAGAGGCATGCGCTTCCCCTCTACAATGCTCACTGCACCCATTAGTTGTGAGTTTACCCCCCAATACAGCATCGTTGACAATAGTGAAGGATAATAAACAATCTAAAGATCTATTAAGAGGGGATTAGTTTAATAAACATGGAATGATCATACTATGGAATTCTATATAGTCAAACTATGCATATTAAATGAAGTGATAATTACATCCCAGGGCTGACTAAAAAAATCAGGTCACTATATATATAAAAAACAATATGTGTAATATAATCCTAGTTACCTTTTAAAACATAACCATTTGGAAAAGGTAAACACCAAATATCATAAGATATTGCCTGCTTCTAATGGGGGAGAACAGGGATGAGATAGGAGAGGGACATACAGAGTTTCAGCTCTCTTGGTTGTTTTATTTCTTAACCTGGAAGGTGGTACATGAGAGTTGATTATTTTCTCCTTTTTATTGTTCTGCACGTTTGAAGTATGTGTGATGTGCAAGAATATATGCAGAAATTGGGTCTGAAAGGATACAGAGGAAACCAGTAAGTGGAGTTATTTTCTTAGGGTAAAACTACAAGGAATGGTTTGTAAATTTTCTGCCTTGTACATGTCTGTACCATTTGAGTTTTACATAATAAGCACGTACCACTTTTATAATAAAAAAGAACTAAAATAAAATTTCCAATCTATGTAAATATCTCTACTATTCTATGACTATTTAAGGAAAACTGTACCAAAAGTACCACAATAGCAGTAGATTACTATCATGAGACTGAAGATAATAGGATGTCTCTACAGCGGAGCTTGGCTTACTCATTATAAGTCTTTTCAGTCTGGTCACATCATAATAGGTATAGAAAAGCAAGCAGTGAGAAGTTTCCCCATCTCTTCCAGCTCTACCGGATTCTTGGTAGTAACCCTCCATGGACTTAGGGAGAGAGGCGTGAATCACAAATCGCACGTCAGGTTTGTCAATCCCCATTCCAAACGCAACTGTTGCACAGATAACCTGATGTAAAAGCAAAAGCCTATGAGACTCATAATGCACTTATGGGAACATTTTAATAATAAACGCTTTTAAAAGCTCTATTCCGTATTTTGCTTTAAAATGTACTTTATACAACAACCCAATATCTTAACTTGGTCCCATCATTTGGCATAACTAATATGAGATTTTCATGTTGATAACTTGCAGCTCTATTAAGAAGGTAAAGATGGGCTGGGTACGGTGGCTCACATCTGTAATCCTAGCACTCTGGGAGGCCGAGGCGGGAGGATGGCTTGAGCTCAAGAGTTCAAGACCAGCCTGAGCAAGAGTGAGACCCCGCCTCTACTAAAAATAGAAAAAATTAGCTGGGCATGGTGTTGAGTGCCTATGGTCCCAGGTAGTTGGGAGGCTGAGGCAGGAGGATCACTTGAGCAAAGTAGTTTGAGGTTGCTGTGAGTTAGACTAATGCCACAGCACTCTAGTCTAGGGAACAGACTGAGACTCTATCACAAAAAAGAAAAAAAACAAACAAAAAAAGAAGGTAAAGAGAAGCTGGGGGTGGCATTTTCTTGTACAATTAGGTATTATCACATAAGGTAGCCAGAATCAATTGCAGCCAGCCTATGATGTGTTGCCACTGTTTGTTCTGTTTTTTGGAGACAGAATCTTACTCTGTCACCCCAGCTAGAGTGCAGTGGCATTATAGCTCACTGCAACCTCAAACTCCTAGGCTCAAGCGATCCTCCTGCCTCGGCCTTCCCAGTAGCTAGGATGCCAGGCATGTGCCACCACATCTGGCTAATTTTTCTATTTTTAGTAGAGATGGGGTCTCGCTCTTGCTCAGGCTGGTCTTAACTCCTGAGCTCAAGCGATCCTTCTGCCTCGGCCTCCCAGATCCCAGAGTGCCAGGATTACAGGCGTCAGAAACCGTATCCTGCCCCTCTTATTTTCTTTGATATTGATGTGTGTGGGGTTTGCTCACATAGCCATGATATCCAGGTCGGCGACCATAAGCAGCGTGTTACTCAGGAGCTCTGGGGTGTTCCCTAGGCTCGAGCTCTAGAAGATAATTGCTGTTAACTCCCGAAATGATTCAGGAACAATGGTTTTCTTACTTGCCCCACTGCTAACCGTCACTTTTCCCAGTGGAACCAGCTGATCACATACCAACTCCTTTTATTTATCAGCTGATTCAAAGTCAAAGCTTGTGAAATTTTAATTGAAACACATGTGGGTAAAAGTCTGAGAGCTGCATACACTTTAAAAAGAAAAAAAGGACTGATAGTTAACTTTCAGGAGCCTGATAAATCAGTTTTCTTTTCTTTTCTTTTTTGAGACAGAGTCTTGATTTGTTGCCCAGGCTAGAGTCAGTGCCGTGGTGTCAGCTTAGCTCACAGCAACCTCAAACTCCTGGGCTCAAGCGATCCTCCTGCCTCAGCCTCCCGAGTGGCTAGGACTACAGGCATGCGCCACCATGCCCGGCTAATTTTTTTTCTATATATATTAGTTGGCCAATTAATTTCTTTCAATTTATAGTAGAGACGGGGTCTCACTCTTGCTCAGGCTGGTTTTGAACTCCTGACCTTGAGCAATCCGCCTGTTTCAGCCTCCCAGAGTGTAGGATTACAGGTGTGAGCCACCAGGCCTGGCCAATCAGTTTTCAAAAATATCCATTTCAGTTGCAAATTTAGGACCTATTTAACCCAGACCAAAATGTTATATCTCCAGGCAAAATTACATTATACAAATAAAGCTGCAAGTCTTTTTGCAGCACTTAAAAAAATGAATTGCTACTGCAAGAACCGTATTTCAAAAGCAACCAAAATATCTGGCAGCCAGACCGAGGCTAATGATATGATTTCGGTAACTGTATCAAAGCAAGGAATTGCAAGCTACAGAGTATATGGACAGCAAAGGAGTGAGTACATTTATCAACACTGGGAATGGCAGCGACCACACTCTAGGTTAGTCATCCATCTCATTTTATGGCACTTTGATCATAAGCAAGTCTCCTCGGAAGGAGGAAATCTACTGTAGCCTCTGGTGATGGGGAGCAGAAAGGCTGTGAGGTGAGATGTGCCAGCCTCCAGGTCCCAAAGCAAGGCCTGCAGGGTTTCATGGACCCATGTGCCTCTCCCAGCATCAGGGTGGGCACGTGCCTGCGAGGCACAGTCTGCAAGCACAGTCTGAGGCCAGGAGGATGCCAACTCCTTCTGGAAGCTCAATTTTGTATAACTGGGAAAACTGGCTTTGTTTAATTGTAACTTCCTTCTTTACGTCTGTGTTGTTTTTAAAACTTAGGGTACAATCATTCTTTGTGAAGAAAAACAACCAAGTTTTATTCTGTCTCACGAATCTAAGATCAAGGCTGTCCAGCTGGTGTAGCATAACGTACCGCTCGACTGCAAGGATTAGCAAGTCTGAGAGCAGAAACAATTAGATTAAAAAACACTCACTAAATTTTTAACCATATTTTAGTCAAATTATTATATATATCTACATATATCTTCATTGTAGATTATGCTACATATAAAGATTTAAAGAACTTGGAAAATAATCTCTTAATTAAATGATTAGAAGTAATCACTCTTAAATTCTAGACTACTTCCTTCCAGGCTTTCTTCTTTTGTTCTTATTATTTTTTGTATTCAATTTTCTTTTTATACGGTTAAAATTATATACTTTTTTTTTTTTTTAAGACAAGGTCTTGCTCTGTCGCCCGGGCTAGAATGCAGTGGCATCATCATAGCTCATGCAATCTGAAGCTCCTAGCCTCAAGTGATCCTCCTTCCTCAGCCTCCTGAGTAGCTGGGACTATAGGCACCCACCACCATGCCCAGGTAATTTTCCTATTTTGTTGTAGAGACAGGGTCTCACTCTTCCTCATGCTGGTCTCGCACTCCTGAGCTGAAGTGATCCTTCCATTTCGGTCTCCCAAAGTGCTGGGATTACAGGTATGAGCCACCTTACCCAGCTGAGATTATGTACTTTTGAAGCCCATTTTCTCCTATCTTTCTCCAACATTAGCATTTGAACATCTTCATACATTTCTGTTGCCTGGACTAGAGTACAGTGGCATCACCATAGCTCACTGCAACCTCAAACTCCTGGCCTTAAGCAATCCTTCCGCTTCAGCCTCCCAAAGTGCTAGGATCATAGGCGTGAGCCACCACACCTGGCCTCATAAACCAGTTTTACTAGAGGAATGTACCATAATGTACCCAATCTTTCTTTCAAGACATGTAAGCTATTTACGTTAGGCTATTGATTATTATAAAAAACACTCATGTGAATTCCATGCCCACTTTTCAGATCTGGGGCTCCTGACATAGCCAGCCATATTGTTTCCCAGAAAGGCTCTGATGAGTACTGCATAAAAGTGCCTCTTAAAGGCCGGGCGCGGTGGCTCATGCCTGTAATCCTAGCTTTCTGGGAGGCCGAGGTGGGCGGATCGTTTGAGCTCAGGAGTTCGAGACCAGCCTGAGCAAGAGCGAGACCCCATCTCTACTATAAAATAGAAAGAAATTAATTGGCTAACTAATATATATATAGAAAAAAAAAAAAAATTAGCCGGGCATGGTGGTGCATGCCTGTAGTCCCAGCTACTTGGGAGGCTGAGGCAGCAGGATTGCTTGAGCCCAGGAGTTTGAGGTTGCTGTGAGCTAGGCTGACGCCATGGCACTCACTCTAGCCTGGGCAACAAAGTGAGACTCTGTCTCAAAAAAAAAAAAAAAAAGTGCCTCTTAAAGCACTGTTACCAAAGATTAAATAAAAATTTGCTAATTAAAGGTGAAAAATGGTCTCTTATTGTTTTAAAATTTGAATTCCTATGGTTAGGAAAGTTGAGCTTTTAAAAAAAACTTGTATTTCCTCCTTTCCAATAGTCTGTTTATTAGGATAGGCTCATTTACTGTTTGAGACTCATGTTTTTCTTACCAAATTTTTCAAGCTTTCATGATTTATTTGCTGAAAATATATTTCCTATTTTGTTGTCTGCCTTTTAATTTTGTTTATCAATGTAGAAGTATTTAGTTTTTAAATAATTTCTAGGAATTATTTCCTTTTAGGCTATTTTTCAAGCTTAGATTCTCCTCCACTCAGAGTTCATACATTATGAAATATCAATGCTTTTATTTATCATTCATTCACTCATTTATTTAGAGACAGTTTCACTCTCTTGCCTGGGCTAGAGTGTCATGGCATCAGCCTAGCTTACAGCAACGTCAAACTCCTGGGCTCAAGCAATCCTTCTGCCTCAGCCTCCCGAGTAGCTGGAACTACAAGCATGTGCCACTATGCCTGGCTAATTTCTTTCTCTTTTTAGTAGAGATGGGATCTCGCTCTTGCTCAGGCTGGTTTTGAACTCCTGACCTTGAGCGATCTGCCCACCCCTGCCTCCCAGAGTGCTAGGATTACAGGCATGAGCCACCGCGCCCCGCCTATTTATCTATAATTTATTTTGATGTGAGAATCTAAAATTCCCCTCATCAGTTAACTAGTAACATTAGTTGAATAATCTTCCCTTCCTCCCTAATTTTTGTTTGTTTAGAGACAGGGTCTCCATTCTTTTACTCAGGCTGGAGTACAGTGACACCATCATAGCTCGCTGTAACCTCAAACTCCTGGGCTCAAGTAATCTTCCTGCCTCAACTTCCCATGCAGCTAGGGCTACAGGCATGTGTTATCATGTCCAGTTCCCTTTTCATTAATTTTTTTAACATTTTTTTTAATTTTAGCGTATTATGGGGGTATAAGTGTAAAGGTTATGTATATTGCCCATGCCCCCGTCCCCCCTTCAATAATTTATAATGCCTCCCATATCATATATTGCTTTTATATGCTTTCTAGTGTATTTCTGGAGTTCTGTTTCACTGTTCCATAACATACTGCAAACTAGGGTTCATGTGTTATTATGTTTTTGCTCAATTCTTCATTTTTCACTTGACTTTTCTTCCAGGAAACTTCAGAAAAAGTTTATCAAAAAAAAAAAAAAAAAAAAAAAAGAAAAACCACAAGTTTGATTAGCTTAAATACATAAACTAATATGGGAAGACTAAAATTTGTAATTATTTCAGTGAATATAAATCAGTGACATATTTTGTGAACTTTTTGCATATCTGAAAATGCCTTTTTGTTGTTTTCAATATAAATGACAATGAGCTGAGTATGAAATTCTTCCATCTCAGTCTTCCCTCTTCTGATTCTGATGATAGCCGTCTCCTATTTTATATATATATATGTGTGTGTGTGTGTATATATATATATATGTTACCTATTTATTTATAATACATTTGACTACTATTACCTGTTTCAACTATCCTGTGTTCTTCCTTGGGTACAGGTACTACTCTTAGGCTGAATCTTTACCTCCTGTTGCCCACAAATATCATTTCCATTTTTCCCCCCTCCCATTCTTATTCACTATAGCATTGATTTGACTGTCTGTACTGAGTCATCCTATTTGTGTCTTGATACATAATTCTGCTATTTGTTTTGTTTTTCTTATTTGGATAAACTGCATTTTTATTTTTCCCTTCATCTCAGCCTGTCATCTTCTTATGGAAAATTATTTCCAGTTCCTATAAATCAAGTCTTTTTCCATCTTTGTGAGGACAACAGGCTGATAACCTCTAAACTTTTCTTCTATTTTGCCAGTAGAAAATAATTTTGAGAAATATTTTTCCTCTGAATCTTCAGGGTAAATAGGGTGTTTTTTTTTTTTTTTTTTATTGAGCTGAAAACTTTCATAGGCTCCAAATAATTATTGGTTGTTTGCTCAAATTCATCCTTGCATTTATCTATCCAAGGCTGGGATCTGCTACAATATGAGATGCCTAGAGTGTTCTCAGATTCTGTCTTCTTTTTCTTTCCTCTTTTTATTATATATATATAATATATATTATATATATAATATATATATAATATAATATATATATATATATTTTTTTTCTTTTTAACAAAGTCAGGCTCAAGTACAATCTCAGTTTCCCTCTTGACCCACCAGGGTGGGGCTAATTAGTCATCTAGAAAAGAGGCACCCAACATCATTAGTTATTAGGGAAATGCAAATTAAAATCACAAAGATGTAACACTCTTCACCCACTAGGTGAGTGGTATATTTAAAAAGATGGAAAATAACAAGTATTGGTGAGGAAGTGGAGACATTGGAACCTCATATGTTGCTGCTAGTGAAAATGTAAAACTATGTAGCCACTTTGGAAAACAGTTTGGCAGTTCCTCAAATAGTTAAACAGAGAATTATCATTTGACCCAGCAATTTCATTCCTAGGTATCTACCAAAGAGAACTGAAAACATATGTCCACACAAAAACTTATGCACGAATGTTCATAGAACCATTATTTGTAGTAGCCAAAAAGTAGAAAAAACCCAAATGTCTAACTAGCTGATGAGTGGATAAATAAACTATAGTATATCCATATAATGTAATATTATTTGACCATAAAAAGGTATGAAATACTGATATAAACCTTGAAAAATTATGCTAAGTAAAAGAAAATAGTCACAAAAGCATATATCTATATGATTTCATATAGAAATGAAATTTTATATGAAATGTATACAATAGAAAAATCTATACAGACAGATTAATAGTGGTTAGTAGATTAGTGGTCACCAGGGACTGGGATTTGAGGGAAGTGACTGGGTGTGAGGTTTCTTTTTGAGGTACTAAAATGTTTTGGAATTAGTAGTGGTAATGGTTGTATAATCTTGCAAATACACTAAAAACCACTAACTTGTATACTTTGAAAGAGTAAATTTTATGACATGTGAACTATATCTCAATAAAAAAAAAATTTTTTTTTTTTTTGAGACAGAGTCTCACTTTGTTGCCCAGGCTAGAGTGAGTGCCGTGGCATCAGCCTAGCTCACACAGCAACGTCAGACTCCTGGGCTCAAGCGATCCTCCTGCCTCAGCTCCCAAGTAGCTGGGACTACAGGCATGTGCTACCATGCCCGCCTAATTTTTTCTATATATATTAGTTGGCCAATTAATTTCTTTCTATTTATAGTAGAGACGGGGTCTCGCTCTTGCTCAGGCTGGTTTCGAACTCCTGACCTTGAGCAATCCACCCGCCTCAGCCTCCCAGAGTGCTAGGATTACAGGCGTGAGCCACTGCGCCTGGCCAAAAAATTTTTTAAATTTAGTCTTATTTTGATGTTTACTACCATTAAGGTAAAAACAATTTGCATTCTATATGTACACGTTTGCTTATATACTATAGAAGACTGTTTTTATTATTTGTTTATCTTAAAAAATGCTACCTGGCAGCCATCCTGATTAATCCACTTGAGCTGCACCTCATCTCGGTCAGAGTCACTGAGGCCAGCGTGGTAAGCCAGAGCAGCGAGACCATCTTTCTGTAACGTGCCAGCCATTGTGTCACATTCTCGCCTGGAGAGGCAGTAAATTATCCCTGAGTCATCTGTCAAGAAACGAAAACAATATTGAGAAATGAGGACTTTTAACATAAATAACAACACAATTTACATTACGTTCTTAGAAACGTATGACGCATAAATAGATCTCCATAGTGTTCTTATGGTGTTAAAAGATCACACAGGCAGAATAATTCAAGCAAGGAATTCATACGCACTGGAAATGAGACAAGGCTTTAATCCTGTTCCTGCTAATAATGACTCATGAGGGAGACCTGGACAAACCCTGGGCTCTAGTTCATGCTGGCTAGAAAGCAGGGAGGCACTCCTTTTCTGCCTTACAAGAACTTAAGCGAAAAGTTTTGTTTCTAAATTTAAAAATTAGAAAGATTTTAATGGGCAACATTAGGGAAATAATTAAGAAAGGAAATTATGAAATAAAATATACTATAACTATCCAAAGTGTTTTCTAACTTTTTAAAAGACATGGGAAAACACTCAAGATGTAAAGCAGGTTAAGAGTAGAATCACCGTACATATGGTAAGCTATGGAAAGAAAAATGCATACAAAAATACTAGAAGTTAAAAAGCCAAATGACAACAGTAACTTAGCTCATTGAGCAGTTTGTCCTTTGTTTCTTTTTTTGCTTTCTAAATTTTCTACAATGAGCATATATTATATTTATTTTTTGGTGTATGTTATATTTAAAATAGAGAATAAAAGACATTAAAGAAAAAGTCATCTTTCTATGACAGAGCCAAAAGTATAGAAATATACATTAAGTTATTTATTTATATTAGTTGCCTGGGGGAGGTGGGCTGAGAAGGGAGATCACTGGCCTTTTCTTGGTATATGTCTGTATTGTTTGATTTGTTAACACAAACATGTATACTAATTTTTAAAAAATAAAATATTAATAGAAGAGTTTACCAAAAAAAATCTGCATGGAAAAGTAGAAAGTGGAAAACCGCTATGAATTTCAGAATCTCATTTTAGTTAACATAACTCAAAGGTAGACACACTTGGGAGAAGGCACTAAAACAAAAAGTTGTATAATTCATACACGAATAAGCGCCAGAGGAAAGACACTGAATTCAAGTATTATAAGTGTGTAGGAGGGAGTACTTAATATATTTTTTGTTAGGGTTTATTGTTATCAAACCAAATGAGATTTTATAATTTCCAGAAGTGAGAGAGTCTCAATATTCTCTATAAATAGCAAGCTAGTACTGTCATAATGCAAAAAGACATGTTTAATATGCAATTTTACATATCCCATTGTGGTACTAAAAAGACATTTATCTATTACTTCTAGGCACAATTCATTACATGGCTGTACTCACGTGGGTGATGCTTTCTGATCCATTCTAAGCAATCAAATGCCACCTTTTTAGGCTTTTTCGGTAATACATAGTATTTCAGATTATGTCTGTTAAAGCTCATGCTAAACCTAAAAGAGGTCCCAAACATAAAATTTAGTCATTATGAGAAAATACAGCTTTAGCCATTGTTATAGACAAAATGTATCCCCCTAAAATCCTAACCCCCAGTGTGATAGTATAATATTAGGAGTTGGGGCCTATGGGAGGTAATTAGGTCATGAGGGTGAGTCATGTATGAGATTGGTGCTCTTATAAGTAGAGAGCTCGCTGGATTCCTCTTCCCCCATATGTGAGGATACAAAATCAATACTGCCATCTACAAACCAGGCAGAGGGATCTCACTAGACATCAGATCTACCAGCATCTTTTTTTTTTTTTGAGACAGAGTCTCACTTTATTGCCCAGGCTAGAGTGAGTGCCGTGGCGTCAGCCTAGCTCACAGCAACCTCAAACTCCTGGGCTCAAGCAATCCTGCTGCCTCAGCCTCCCAAGTAGCTGGGACTACAGGCATGTGCCACCATGCCCGGCTCATTTTTTCTATATATATTAGTTGGCCAATTAATTTCTTTCTATTTATAGTAGAGATGGGGTCTCGCTCTTGCTCAGGCTGGTCTCGAACTCCTGAGCTCAAACGATCCGCCCACCTCGGCCTCCCAGAGAGCTAGGATTACAGGCTTCAGCCACCGCGCCCGGCCCAGATCTACCATCATCTTTAATCTTAGACTTTCCAGCCTCCAGAACCATGAGAAATAAATTTTAAGCATCCAGTCTATGGTGTTCCGTTATAGCAGCCCAAACTGACTGAGACATCCATCTTTGAAAATTAAGCACTGATTTTCCACAATGCAAACCTAATTATCAAGTTGACTTAAGTTGAACATTCTCACTGGCAGCTTATACTGAAATGGAAGTTAGGGTTGAACGTCTGGGAGACTAGATGACAAAAAATTAGGACTGTAGAAGAGAAATGTAGGAAAGACAAGGTAAGCCTCCAAGATGAGGCTGATTAAAAGCAGAGATGGCTAGAACATTATTTAAAAGATTAAGAATATCACAGAGGAAACATATGCATATTTTTAGGCCAAGAACATTCCCAAATTTTGACTGTGTACATAAAGAGCTGATTGCAGGGCAGCAGAAGGAGCGAAAGCCCTACAGATCATGGATTACTTTATTTTTGCTTAGTTCCCTAAAGGGAATGTGGCTGACTCTGAGACAGATGTGCTCCTCCTTCTCCTATGGTCTAGTGCTCTTGGCATCCCATTTCCGCCCTCCCATTTCCTTAGGGAGCATGTTCTCTCCAATATCTCTTCTCTCATATTTTCAGCTTCTTCTGTGAATTCTTTCCTTCTGTCTCTGAATATGTTCTAGGACCACTTATTCCAAAAACAACAAAAGCTTCTCTCGACCGTATCTTCTATTCCACTTCTCTCTTTCCCTGCAATGGCAAGTTTCTCAAAAGATATTATACTTATGTCCCCAACCAACTAAACACATATCCAATTTCAATTCTTATCACTTCTGTTCTGACTTTTGCTACTATCATTTTACCACAATTATTTCTTTCGAAGCTTTTAAAACTAAAGAAAGGTCAGGAAATGTTTACAGGGTCTCTGTCTTCCACTGCTCCAAGTTTCAACTATATCCAATCCGCAGGAGGAGAAGTAACACTGTGGAGCAAGTTAAGGTAGAGCACAAAGACATTTCCATGTTTGGGGTGACAGATAAAAACAAAGACCATAAATTGCAATAACCTATGGTGGGGTGGGTGCCTGTATACAGGGGTACATATCAGAGGGAGCAAAGGTGGGGAATAAAATCAGTGGCTTTCTGTTTTTGTATCTAAATCCAAGCTAGATGGGTCCATGCAATAGGCAGCAGTAATCTTCCCCCTTCGTTTGGTCTGCGCAATGGCTGGTCTCTCAGACCTCATTCTCTCTGACCTCTCCTCTCCATACTCCACGTTGCTGGTTATCCTTATCGAAAACCTCTATCAGCTCTTGCAACTTTATATTCCTCTGGGCTCTTCTCCACTTACATCCCTGATTTCTCCATCTCCTTCTCTACTTCCTTTGTTTACTCCTTGAGAATTACCACCCCCGCCCCAATACCTGCGTCTCTTCTCTTTTCTCTTGTATTATTAATATCTCCTTCAGCACTCTTATTACTTTGAATAGCACCCATATTTCATTCCCATAAGTCTCAAATTTTGCCCTCAGGTTAGAATTCTTTTCAGAGTTCCAAACCACATTTCAACATCTTTTTAGACCAGTGGTCTAAAATTAGGGTGTGCATACCCCTAGGGGTTCACAAAGATGTTCTAAGGGTATAAGAGCAAAGATAATTTTAAAGGAATCCAGATCCTCAATTTTTACATGCATAGTTGTCCCTTGGTATCTGTAGGGGATCGGCTCCAAGACCCCCTTGGATACCTAAATCCAAGGATGGTCAAGTCCCTGATGTAAAATGGTGTAGTGACTGCATATAACCCATGCACACCCTCCTATGTGCTTTAAATCATCTCTAGTAGCATTATTCAGAGTAGTCAAAAAATGGAAACTACAATATACATCAACTGATGAATGGATAAAGAAAATGGGGTACACCTAACAATGGAGTATTATCCACCAATAAACCTTGAAAGTATGCTGAGTAAAAGCAGTCAGTCACAAAAGACGACATATGGGGTGATTCTATTACTATGAGATATCCAGAGTAGGCAAATCTATATATAGAAATTAGACTAGTGGTTGCCTAGGGCTGGTAGGAGGGATGTGAGGGAAAATGAGATTGGACTGCTAATGGACATGTGTGTTTTTGGAGAGTGATGAAATGTTCTAAACTGTGGTGATGGTTGTACAACTCCGAATATACTAAAAACATTGAATTGTACAATGTGAATTGTATGGTATGTGGATTATATCCCAACAAAGCTGTTATTAAAAACATCTGGCACATAATTTAAAATTTTTGATTTGTGACATAATTGAAAAAACTTAGAATTGTTCACTGGTTAATTTAGCCAAACAAATTACTTTTACTAAAAATAATAAAATGACAAGCGATTAGAACATAAAGTTGTAGATCACAAATCCAATTAAAACCAAGACAATATCTCTACCAAAAAAGGACTGTGGGTAACTACCTAAAAGCAATATTCATACAATTTGTTATAATGAAAAAGTTAATAGACCCTTAGATTTTTTATTACATGTAACAAATCTTACTGTATCTGTAGGAAAATAGAATGTTTAGAATTACCAAATATTTAGAGACAATTCCCATGAATTGATGAATGGATAAATAAGAGGTAGAGTATTATTCAGCCATAAAAATGAATGTAGTACACAGATCAATGCTACAACACAGATGACCCTTGAAAACATTACGCTCAGTGAAAGAAGCCATGCACAAACAAGAGGGTGAGTATGGGGAGTAATTGCTAATGGGTCAGGTTTTTTTATTGGGATGAAGAAAACTGTAAATTCTAAAGTTAGATATTGAGGATGGTTACACAATTCTGTGAAAATACAAAAAGTCCTATTGAATTGTATCCTGTAAACAGGTGGATTTTCTGATGTGGGAATTGTATCTCAATAAATATAAAAACAATACAACATTGGATTCCATTGTTTCTTGACTAAGAATGTACTGAATGTTAAATATTGTATTGGATGGTAAGTATTATCAGGTCCTGGGTGTCAAACTCATGTCACTTGAAAGTGATGTGTGAGGAAATAAGAGACAACTTGTGCTCAGCTCTTATTGCTTTCACAATTGAGATGGTTGTCATGGGGATGTATACTAAAGTGTTTATGTGAATTGAAAAATGAAGTCAGTGGGGTTCAGTGGTATGTGTCTGTAGTTTCAGCTACTTGGAGCTAAGGTGGGATCACTTAAGCCCAGGAGTTCGAGACCAGCCTGGGCAACATGTGAGACCCCATCACTATAAAAAATTTAAAAATTACCCAGGTGTAGTGGTACACACCTGTAATCTCAGTTACTCAGGAGACTGAGGTGGGAGCATCGCTTGAGCCCAGGAGTTGGAGGCTGCGGCGAACTATGATTGCGCCACTGTAACCCAGCCTGAGCGACAGAGTGAGACCCTGCCTTTATTTAAAAAAAAAAAAAAAAAAGAAAGAAAGAAAAGAAATCTAATTTGGCCGATTGAATTGGCAAAAAAGACTGGCTTTGTCAATTAGATTATATAGTAGTCATTTCCCATTATTGGAAAGAGCTAGTCTGCAGCCACAAAGTTTTGACAAAACTATATTTAAAAGCACATCACAAAATAAAAACATTTTCTCAAAAACACCATATTAGGGCCGGGCCCGTGGCTCACGCCTGTAATCCTAGAACTCTGGGAGGCTGAGGTGGGTGGATAGTTTGAGCTCAGGAGTTCGAGACCAGCCTGAGCAAGAGCGAGACCCCGTCTCTATCAAATATAGAAGACAGCTAAAAATATATAGAAAAAATTAGCCAGGCATGGTGGTGCATGCCTGTAGTTCCAGCTACTCGGGAGGCTGAGGCAGAAGGATTGCTTGAGCCCAGGAGTTTGAGATTGCTGTGAGCTAAGCTGACACCATGGGACTCTAGCCCAGGCAACAAAGTGAGACTCTGTCTCAAAAAAAAAAAAAAAAAAAAAAGAGAGAAAAAACACCGTATTAGGAAAGGTGTACTGAAACTAACAATATTTTGATTTCCCCAAACTCTACCAAATATAGTGGATACAACACATAGTGTTCTTGTTGAAAGAATAATAGGAATACTTAATAGTTATTAGATAAGTCTTGCAAACCTTAGGGTATATTTTCCAGAAAAAAATAAAGTGAATAACCATTGATCTTGCTTATTTTGCCAGTCAGATCGTTTACAATTATTTGTTTACCACAAAATTTGAAGGACCTAATTGAGCTGTCAGCTAACAGATCATTAAAAGTAATGTCTGATGACAGATCATTATATCATTTTGGCATATATGTCAGAAGAAATTTAAATAATTGAGTGTTACTACTATATAAAATGCTTTCCGTTTCTATCTACTTGTTTATGTGAGCAACGTTCTTAGTGCTTACAACTATACAAATAAGAAATACGAACTGACTCAATTTGTCTGTAGATATGTGAACTAACTTAAAAACAAAAAGTTCTGGCCCCGTGCAGTGGCTCACGCCTATAATCCTGGCACTTTGGGAGGCTGAGGCAGGTGGATCCTTTGAGCTCAGGAGACTGAGACCAGCCCTAGCAAGAGCGAGAACCTGTTTCTACTAAAAAAATAGAAATTAGCTGGACAACTAAATAAAAAAAAAAAAAAAATTAGCCAGGCATGGTGGCACATGCCTGTAGTCCCAGCTACTTGGGAGGCTGAGGCAGGAGGATTGCGTGAGCCCAAGAGTTTGAGCCCAAGAGTTTGCTGTGAGCAAGGCTGACGCCAGGGCACTCTAGCATCAGAAAAAAACCCAAAAAACCCCAAAAAGTTCTATCTCATTAAAAGATACATTCTCAATCAAAATTTATGTTTAAGAATTATTTTCAAAATATTAAGCTGTTCAAATCAATTATATACTATTAATACTAACGAGTGCAATAATTCAATATAGACAATGCTCCACATTTGACTTAATGATTTTTTGTTTCTAGAATGGTGCATTTAGCAGAAATAGTACTTTGAGTTCCCCACACAACCATTCTGTTTTTTCACTTTCACAGTACTGTATTCAATAAATTACATAAGCTATTCAATACTTTATTATCAAATAGACTTCGTGTTAGATGATTTTGCCCGACTGTAGGCTAATGTCAATGTTCTGAGTACATTTAAGGTGGGCTAGGCTAAACTATGATGTTCGTTAGGTTAGGTGTATTAAATGAATTTGACGTGATGCTTTCAATTTATGATGAGTTTATTGCGACATAACCCCATAGTAAGTCAAGGAGATCTATACAGAGAATTTTGGTATAGAAAATTAAAAGACAGGCTGGGCGCGGTGGCTCACGCCTGTAATCCTAGCACTCTGGGAGGCCAAGGTGGGTGGACTGCTCGAGGTCAGGAGTTCGAAACCAGCCTGAGCGAGACCCCCGTCTCTACTAAAAATAGAAAGAAATTAATTGACCAACTAAAAATATACATACAAAAAATTAGCCGGGGATGGTGGCACATGCCTGTAGCCCCAGCTACTCGGGAGGCTGAGGCAGTAGGATCGCTTCAGCCCAGGAGATTGAGGTTGCTGTGAGCTAGGCTGATGCCATGGCACTCACTCTAGCCTGGGCAACAAAGCGAGGCTCTGTCTCTAAAAAAAAAAAAAAAAAAAGAAAACAAAAGAAAACAAATTTTCATGTATATACATATTTTTCTTACAGGTAAGTATGATAGAGTAAGCAACAAGATTTAATGCATAAAAATTACCTTAAGATAAAATTCTGTGGGAGGAAATAAAAGGAAAATATGAGTTCAAAGAAAAAACAGAAAAGGTAAACTATTAAAGAGTTTTAAGTTTTTTAAAGTGTCTTGTAAATGGATGATAGTGAGCACAAAATTGCTATTGCATTTATATTCCAGTGGATATATTTTAACAAGTAAGGTAACAACTTTGTTTTAAAATGTTGATACTTACAAGGGACCACATTCTCTTTATTTAAACTGATATTGAAACATTTTAGATGTCAAGTTATACAAGTGGTACATAGTTTTCCAAGCTTCTTTTAGGAGTTACATGTGACCAAAGAAAGTATATAGATCACTGTCTTGGTCATCTCCACTCATCCCTTAAACATCCCAATGCCACACATCTAAAATCAAATTCATTACCCATTCTCCCTCCCAACCTTCTCCTCTCCTCCATTTCCAGTTATGGTCAATGGTATTAGTCCCCTGCCCCAGAAACTAGTATAAACTTCAGCTGCATCCACTTTTCTCATCCCAATCAGCTGCAAATCCTGTTGATTCAACAATGCCCTCTCTCTTGACTCCTTCCCTTCCTTCCCCTCCTGTTGTTACCACCACCATCTTCTCTTTCCTGGATGATGGCCAATAGGTTTCTAAGGGGCTGCCTTGTCTCTAATCTCTTGTTCTCTCACTTCATCTTCTATTCTCTTGTCAGAGTTATCAGTCAACTATACAGTTCAGATCAAGCCACTTCCTAGGTCCAAGTGCCTACGGAATAAAGTCTAAACACTTCACCATCATTATATGCAAGACCCTCCAGGATCTGGCCTCAAGCCATCTAGCCAGGGTCATTCCTTCTCTATGTTTTTCCACTTACCCATTGGGTTATTCACCATTCCTAGGGTCTGACCTGTACATTCATGCCAGAAACTTCAACCCTGAATTCTTACTCTTTGCCTGTTAAAATGCCATTCACCCACCACTTCACATGGCTTTAATCAAAAAGATAGCAACAAGTGTGGAGAAACTGCAACCCTCACACACTGCTGAAGGTAATATAAAATAATGCAGGCACTTTGGAAAACAGCTTAGCAGTTCTTCAAAAGGTAATCATACAGTTACCACATAACTCAGCAATTTCACTCCTAGGTATATACCCAAGAGAAATAAAAACATACATCCACCATGACAACTTATAGACAAATGCTCACAGCATTATTTATAATAGCAAAAAAGGAAAAAGCTCAAACAAATATCCATGAAATGATGAATGGATAAAGAAAACATAGAATAGTATCCATATAATGAAAATAAACAGGAATGAAGTACTGATACATGCTATCACATGGATGAACTCTGAAAATATTATGCTCAGTGAAAGAAGTCAGTTACAAAAGGTCAAATATTGTATGATTCTATTTATATGAAATGTCCAGAATAAGCAAATATATATGGAGACAGACAGTAGATGAGTGGTTGCCTAGGACTGGACGATGGGAGGAGGTGGGAATTGACTACTAATTGGTATGTCTCTTTTAAGGGAGATAAAAATGTTCTAAAATTAGGTAGTGGTGATGGCTGGAGATCCCAAACAAACTAAAAAATAACCCCATAGAAATGTATACTTTAAATAGGTGAATTTTACAGTATGTAAATTATATCTCAATACCACTGTTTAAACTTTTTTGAAAAACCACTCATGCTACAATGCCCAGTTCCTTTATAAAACTCTATCTCATTACTTCCAGTTAATCTTGCCTTCCTGAGTTCCTGCTGTTATAATTTACATCTCTAATCACTACTTTCTTCATGTTATTTGATGTAGTATTTAAAGGATTCTAAAACCAGATATCTGGAGTTTAAGTCCTTATTCCAACCCTTGTTAGGTGTATGTCCTTGTTCAAGTTACTTAATCTCTTTGTGCCTCAGTTCCCTTATCCGTAGAATGGGGAAAATAGGAGCACCTATTTCATAAGACTTTTGTGTAGGTAAGTTAATACATTTAAAATCCTAACAGTGCCTGGCACATCGTATAGGCTAACCATGTAAGTTTAGGTTATTATCATTGTATTATAGTTAACTGTATATGTCTGTCTCTTTGCTGTCTCCCAGTTCATATTTTAGGGCCTTAAGGGAAGGAATAAAGCCATGTTTTATTATCCATCCCTGTATTTCCCAAAGAACATTGTCAAAGACTGGCAGGAGGAGAGGAGAACAGGGGTCATGGCTCTAATCCTAGAGATACCTGACTTTACCAGGGCCATGACACACCAGCAGTTAGGCAAATTTAAACCAAACAGGAGCTTGTTGGTGGAAAAGATCTGAAAATAGTGTACCAGAAAGCATTCTTTAAAATCTTCTACTTCCACTAAGGGATTTATACCCTTCCAAATGCAGAGAAGTACCAAATATATTAAGGAGTCAACAGACTTGCCCAAATTTTCACATTTTACCCATATTTACCAAAACTCCTCCATGTGTTTCATTTATTCATTCTTACAAAATGCCAATTATGCAGAAGGCACCAAGTGCTAGAGTCTAGAAATCTACAATATTGCTCTCCCACATAGATCTCCTCCCTACAGAACTGAGGCCAAGGCGGGAGGATTGCTCAAGGTCAGGAGTTCAAAACCAGCCTGAGCAAGAGTGAGACCCCGTCTCTACTAAAAAATAGAAAGAAATTAATTGGTCAGCTAAAAATATATAGAAAAAATTAGCTGGGCATGGTGGTGCATGCCTGTAGTCCCAGCTACTCGGGAGGCTGAGGCCAGAGGATTGCTTGAGCCCAGGAGTTTGAGGTTGCTGTGAGCTAGGCTGACGCCACAGCACTCTAGCCCGGGCAACAGAGCGAGACTCTGTCTCAAAAAAAAAAAAAAAAAAAAAGAAGACAAAGAACTAGAAAGACATTCAAGGTGTAAGCCGTCGGCCTCTAAATAAATAACTATGTGCACTGTTTACTCAAATATAGATCACAAATCCTATACTTTCATAAAAATGTTATTCTAAAAGTTAAGAAAATGTATATCATTTAACTATGCGCATTTGTCAAATAATATAACTTGATTTAGAAGAACCGTAGACTGAATCTGGCACAAGCTAAAGGAACAAAGCTAAAAACAGTGCCTATTAGAAAAAAAAATTTGTACACCAATGTAGTATTTGTATAAGTAAATTTCTGCATAAAGGTTATTTCTTAGAACCTAAAGTATAATATGGCATCTTAAATACAGTGTAATAATGCATCTCAATTATGAAAGCCAAATGTCTTTTCTCCCCAAATTTTACACAACACTCCTCTGTGAGATTAAATTAAAATAGTCCACACCAAATTTTGTGATTACACACACAAAATTCTGAGGGCTTTAAATATTCTTGCACTTGAGTGTGATCACTAGTGCCATGTAAAGTGCTATTAAGCAACAAAATATTTTAGGCTTGAACCAAACAACTTAATGCCAATTAAAGTCTGGAATAAATCCAAAGTACTTAAATTCCTTGTTTTAGATCAAATAATTTAGAAGCTGCCAGCTTAATCTATAAAGGTCTCTGTAGCTATCTTAATCTCATGTCTCCTTCATGTCCTTCATATGGAACTTTCAGTTCTTCTCATAACCCTGAGAGATACTGTTACTGTTTTCACTGCTTACAGTATTTATAGAGCCAGGTTGTCTTTACTTTCAAATGAACAAAGCTGTGTTTTAAAAATTCACCCCAATATCCTGTCTAGTCATTACTCCTTGAGGCATTCCACATTAATGGTTTGTATAAATGTATGTATGTATGTATTTATTTTTGAGACAGTCTCACTATATCTCCCAGGCTGGTCTAGAACTCAGAGGCTCAAGCGATCTTCCTGCCTCAGCCTCCCCAGTAGTTCCGACTATAGGAGTGTGACACTGCACCTCACTCAAATTAATGTTTATATCTCAAACTTAAAGCACATACTAATAAGTCAGAAAGAACAAATTTTTTTTTCAGCTGGATGTGGTGGCTCACGCCTGTAATCCTAGCACTCCGAAGGCTGAGGTGGGAGGATTGCTGGAGGTCAGGAGTTCAAGATCAGCCTGAGCAAGAACGACACCCTGTCTCTACTAAAAATAGAAAAAATTAGCCGGGTGTGGTAGCACGCATCTATAGTCCCACCTAATCGGGAGGCTGAGGCAGGAGGATTGCTTGAGCCCAGGAGTTTGAAGTTGCTGTGAGCTAGGCTGATGTCACGGCACTCTAGCCGGGGTGACAAGGCAAGACCCTATCGCGCACACACACACACACAAAATTTTAACTGTGGCACACAACAGACTTTAAATAAATATTTGCTGAGTGAATGGACCTAACAAAAAATGCATCTGTGTCTATAAACTCAGGTAGATGTACAAAATAATCCAGTAAAACTTAGATATATTTGTGGGGATATTTTTTATGGTAGTTTTTGTGACTGTATAATTATGGATTTGGTGGCAACAAGAAGTATTTTGTTGTTGAGATGAAAACAAAGAAAAAAAGCTGTTCTACATAGTTTCTGGACTGTTCAACATCCTGGATATAATTGGGACTTTAGAGGAAAACGACAAAGCAGGGTAATCTGTTCATTTCATCAAGTACAGTATACTCTGGGATATATAGAAGCCAAAATGAGATAAATAGAAGTTAATTTATTACTACAACTATACCAGGGTTGACAAGAACAGCATCTAATTTATTCCCTACTTCCAAAGTAGGTGCTGAGGTAGAGTTTTAATTTCAGTAAGTAAAGAAAAATCTTAGGGCCCCAGTTTCTAACCTTTGCTGTATATTGGAACAACTCAGGCATTTAAGAAAAACTTACTGGCTCCTAGCCCCAAACATTCTGATTTAGCTGGCACTGGGCACCAATTGGGCACTGGGATTTTTAAAGCTCCACAGGCGATTCTAACGTGCAGCAACCCTGGGGACCACTGTCCTAGGTTTCTTAATTACATGCCTTTCAGCAACTTACACCTGAGGTCTGGGGATCTTCAGCTGAGTGAGGATGTCTTTCTGCACCCTGGGATTTGCTGTGGCAGTAAGAGCCATCACTGGGACAGAAGGAAACTTCTGACGAAGCATATTCATTCTTTTGTAGTCTTGACGAAAATCATGGCCCCACTAGTTGGGAAAAAAAAAAAAACACAGCTTTTCAGACTATTTGGATCTTCCTTCTATAAAAAGCCAATGCTGGTTAATATATTAACCACTATCTTACTCTTTAGTAAAATAGCAGACTAGTTCACTGAATGTGGGCTTTTCTTCACTTCTGAAAATACATATACTGTTGGTAGTACACATTTATTGATATTTCAAGACATAAAAAACAGTATTTACCTGACTGACACAATGTGCTTCGTCAATAACAAAACGTGCCAAAAGCTTCCTTTCATATAGATTCTCCAGAGTAGAAATCAGTCTGTTACTTGCACAGACCTAGATCAGAAATACGTTAGACATTTAAAATCATTTAAACACATCACCTTATTGATTTTGTTGTCTTTAAGTTCTATTACAACTTAAGCTATATTAAAACGTCTATGTAAAAAAAAATGTATGTAAAATCAGTTATTTCAATTTAGAAGTAATAGAACATCGCAAATCAGATATTTTAGAATGTTCACCCATATTCAGCAAGCAGCTTATTTATTAGGTCAGTGGTTCTAAAACTTCTTTCTGCCTCAGTACATCTGAGGGGCCACCACACATTTTCACTGGTAACAGGGTTACAGATCTATTACGTGCATGAATGTTGTTTGAGGGAAAATAACATATATACATATTGCATAGCTCTGTTCATAACAGGGCCTAGAAGTAATGACATCCCAGTACCATCAAGCACATCTAGCACCCACATCTTGACAGGGACACATCAAAAGGACACAGAAGCCAGCTTTATGGAGGAGCTCTCTCATTGGCCAAATAAAGGATAATGAGAATATCAAAATAGATAATGACAACTGATTGTAACCCACTGAATAAATTAAGAATCCAAGAATTCATACTAATATCAATAAATATGTAGGATAAAGGGGAAAGCTATTCCTATGGTAAAAAATGCTAACTGAATTAAAAAAAAAGCATAATTTGGCATCCATTACAGTAATAACTGATTTGGGGAAGAATCATCACTGGATGCTAAAACTTGTGGGTAAAGGTCTGATGGCTAATAGTGTATTTACACAGTTTCAAAGTATCCCACAACAGGCTATCTACTAATTACAAAGCTCCCCACCCTCCAAGAAAAACACGAACTTTACAGTGGAGAAGTCTAGCAGACACTACCTTAATAAAGTGATCAATTAACTAACATCATCAGTAATGGGAACAACTGACATCAAGTGCCTCCTGATAGGAAGCATGAGACCATACTGCCACTTCTGTGATATTCCTGGGAAAATGAATGACAGGAATCTAATCAGGAGGAAACATAAGATAAATTCAAACTGAGGGACAGTTCTTAAAACAACTGGCCTTCACTCTTCAAAAATGTCAAAATCATGAAAGGCAAGAAACTGCTAATATTAAAAAGAGACATAACAACTGAATGCAGTAAGATCTAGGGTTTTCTTTTGGTATAAAGGACATTATTGGGACAATTAGTGAAACTGGAATAAGCTTTACAGATTAAGTAATAGTATTGCATCAATGTACCTTTGCTAATTTTGATAACTGTACTAAAGTTATGAAAGAGAATTCCGTTTTTTTTATTGAGACAAAGTCTCACTCTGTTGCCCTGTGGCATCATAGCTCACTGCAACCTCCAACCCCTAGGCTCAGGTGATCCTCCTGCCTCAGCCTCCTGAGTAGCTGAGACTACAGGTGACACCAGGACACCCAGCTAATTGTTTCTATTTTTAGTAGAGACAGGGTTTTGCTCTGTTGTTCAGGCTAATCTTGAACTCCTGAGCTCAGGCAATCCTCCTGCCTCTGCCTCCCAGAGTGCTAAGATTACAAGTGTGAGCCATCACGCCAGGCCAGAATTCCTTGTTTCTAGGAAATGTACAGTGGAATACTTAGGGTTAAAGGGTATCTGTCCACAACATACTCTCAATCAAATGTTTCAGAAAAAAATATATAGAGAGAATGATAAAGCAATTACAATAAAATGTTACCATTTAGGGTTATTGGTTGAAAGTTGTATAGGAATTCTTTGCACTATACTGTACATTAAAAATTATGAAAAAAAGTTTTAAAATATACATATTCCAGTGGCCTTTAACATCATATCTTAAGATAATGATTTAAATACAAACCTTCTCTGGAGTAACATATAGAAGTTTTATAATTGGGTCTTTCTTTGATAGCTGGAGGTAAATACTTGTAGCTTCTGAGTCAGTTTTATCACCTGTCAGATATGTAGCTGGAATCTAAGCATAAAAGTAGCAAATAATTTAAATTTTATACATTAATCTGACTTAAGATTATATCTATCCTTAGGTTTCATAAATATTTTAAGTCACATATCAACCCTATCAAAGGAAATGTATTTCTCAATATAATAATCAGTACATATTTTTTTAAAAATCCCCATTAATCATAACTCAAAATAGTCTTTCCACTGTTTACTTTCTTTTCTTTATTTGCTTTACTGTTCATATTTCTAAATATGACAAATGTGAATTTAGCATCCAAGAGATTCCAGTCCTAATGTATGGCTACATTTTTTAGGTGAATAGATCTTCAGGGTTTTAATGCATAACAACAAAGAAAGAGCCATAACATCATGAACAGCTGAACGGCTACCATCACTGCACTAGGACATTCTTTGGAAAAGAAAAGAAAACTAGTGGTCTTGTTGAGGGGTGGTGACTCATAATCCTGAAAACAGTTGTGTTTTCATCTCAAAGTGAAGAATTATGTAGAATGCATTCATCTACTTCCTTAAACTCAGCCATGTGGAAAATAACACGTGTACAGGCCCATGAAATGTGTATGCATTTTACAACATAAGGGAAAGAATGTGTATGCTGATCTGGCAGTAGTAAAAAAAGAAATCCTTTTCTATTAGTAAAAAAATTTTACATCAGCAAAACATAACATAGGCTACAAGTTCTTACTAAAATACATTCTTGTAGAATAAAATCAGATTGAACTATAGGAGGTTAGTTATATTAGAATTTTCAATGACTTGTACTTAAATGTATTAATTGAACCCCTATGCTTTATTTTTATAATTCATGAACTATTTAATAAAAAAGTTATCTAGAGCACAAAATATAACTATTTATAAGGCATATTTCTATTGGTATTTTTTTTTTTTTTTTGAGACAGAGTCTTGCTTTGTTGCCCAGGCTAGAGTGAGTGCCGTGGCGTCAGCCTAGCTCACAGCAACCTCAGACTCCTGGGCTCAAGCGATCCTCCTGCTTCAGCTTCCCGAGTAGCTGGGACTACAGGCATGCGCCACTATGCCCGGCTAATTTTTTTTTTTTATATACATATATTAGTTGGCCAATTAATTTCTTTCTATTTTTATAGTAGAGATGGGGTCTTGCTCAGGCTGGTTTTGAACTCCTGACCTTGAGTAATCCGCCCGCCTTGGCCTCCCAGAGAGCTAAGATTACAGGCATGAGCCACCGTGCCCAGCTCTATCGGCATTTTTATGTTATAACTTACATCCAAAGAAGTCAGCTTTTGGACTTGATCTACAATTAGTGATCTCAAGGGAGAAATGACAATAGTGACCCCAGGAGAAAGGCAGGCGGGTAGCTGATAACACAAACTTTTACCACCTCCTGAAAGACAAATGGTGAAAAAATATGTCAGGTTCTATATTGAGAGCATGAAGGTAAAAGTTACAAAAGAAATTACATATAATATTTAAAATAATTAATCATAGAACACCAAGGGATACTGCCCATGGTGCTAACAATTTGCCATATTCGAGTTACCCAAACTATTAATTCAATTGAAATAATGTGTAAAATTGATCTTTTAGGATACCTTTTTTTTTTTCTTTTTGAGACAAGGTCTCACTCTGTTGCCTGGGCTAGGATGCAGTGACATTATCATAGCTCACTGCAACTTCAAACTCCTGGGCTCAAGCAATTTTGTTTTTTTTAAACTATATATCACATTCCTTCTTTTTCACATGTGTAGTAAGTAAATTTCATGTTGTATATATTTGGTAATGTTAAGAAAAGAGCAGGACACTGAGAACAAAGAGACCTGAGTTCTACTTTCTGCTCTACCACTTAATTAGCTATATTAACTTAGAAATGTCATTTAACCTTATTATATCTCCATTTTATTACTTGCAAAATTTTACTAGTATCAGTGGTTTAAAAATTTTTGTCTAACAGAAACCTTATCTGGAATCTCTCTCTCTGTCTATATATAAATCAAGAAGTTGACATTGGGGTGTAAGGGACCTTTAAAATGCCCCTAGAAACCCTAAAGGACCAGGGAAACCCTGAAAATAACTGGATTAGATCATTGCCATAGTTCTTTCCAGTGTTAGAGTTTTGGAGTATCAAATTAGGGTCCAAAGGAAGACACAGAATGATTAACAAATTAATAAAACTTAAAATGTTGATTATTAAGCCAACATTTTCTAAATTTTAAAATCAGTTTAAAAAAATCAGATGCCCAGACAACACTGTCTAATAATGACAGCACCAACTTGCTAAAGGTCACAAGTCAAGTAAAAGGCAAAGGGAAGACTACGCATAGGTATTGAAATTGCAAATTCTCCATGCTTCCTATTCTGTTTATTTAATATTCTTACATAATGACTATAAATTCACTGAACAGCTAGCATAAGATTTAATAGCATAATGAAAAGCCCTAGAATCTTCAAAATTGGGGCTAAGAAGGAACTATGCTAAGTGTTTTTCATTTTTTTTTTTTTTTTTGAGACAGAGTCTCGCTTTGTTGCCCAGGCTAGAGTGCCGTGGCGTCAGCCTAGCTCACAGCAACCTCAAACTCCTGGGCTCAAGCAATCCTTTTGCCTCAGCCTCCCGAGTAGCTGGGACTACAGGCATGCGCCACCGTGCCCAGGTAAGTTTTTCTATATATATTAGTTGGCCAATTAATTTCTTTCTATTTATAGTAGAGACGGGGTCTCGCTCTTGCTCAGGCTGGTTTTGACCTCCTGACCTGGAGCAATCCTCCCGCCTTGGCCTCCCAGAGTGCTAGGATTACAGGCGTGAGCCACCGCGCACGGCCAATGTTTTTCATTAATCCTCATGCAAACTCTGTGAGGCAGGTACTTATTATTCCCATTGCACACATGAGAACACAGGCCCAGGGAATGAAGCGCCTTGCCCATGGCCACACTACTTGTGAGTAGCTGAGCTGCGCTTTAAACCCAGGACATTGGACTAGAGCTGATGATTTTTACTACCATGCAACACTACGCTGTATCAAGCAAACTGCCAGAAATGGTCACAGTCATCAACAATGATTTTTTTGTTTACTTCCCAGACTTATTTAGACTAGAAAAAAGAAAAATTCCCGAAAAAAAATTCTAGATCAGTTTAACTTTGGGTTGAAAATCTTACAGGGCTATAAACTTTATCATGTCAACAACTAGAACAGGATATGAAGTAATATACTTTTTAAACTATAGTATGGGAGGTTTAAGAGGTCCCTAAATGACAGAAATACTGTGTAGTGGTCTTTTTATTTCTATCAGAAGGGCTTTCGTTTAACATCTGCCAATGGATTCCTGCCAATTTATATCTAAAAATACATACCAGTCGGCATAAGGATAAAACAGTCTTCACCAAGCAGTGCAGCATTGATCGCCTCTAGCTGATTAGTTCTAAAATTATGCAGGCCAAATTTTTTATGAAAAATGTTCATCATTTCTTTTGTATGAGGAAAACTAAGACCTTGGAAATCCTCATGTTTCAGATTTCTGGATGTTAAATTTTGCTCCAACTTGTCTAAGAGAAAATGATCAACATTAAGAAAAATCAGTGCATGAACGTACTCAAAGTACAGCTTTAGCATTTCCCCTCACCCTGAAGAATCACTGGCATGTTTTCCTAGAGCACACCTCTTTAACCGTTTACCATGTTTTCTGCCCAACTCTCAAAGCCACCAGACTTCTCAAGGGCCCAAAACAAGTGTTTCTTTGACTTTTCTGCAGCACCCACCACTACTATTTATTTCCTCCTTCCTCTCCTCCCTTGACCTCCAAGACAATCACTATAAATCCTTGCTCTAGTTTTTTCACCTGCCCCTTAAATTGAAAATCTTTTAGATATTTGGGACTGGGCTCTTTACACATTCTTTTTTGGAATTTTCCTAGTCCTGTCATTTTAAACATCACCCATGTGCAGAGAATGCCTTGAATTCTCTTAAGACCTGTCTGACACTTTCTTAAGTTCCAGTCCTATACATACCTCCATTGTCTACAAGACATTTCTACCTGAATGGCTTACCAACACTTTAAGTAACAAGTCTTAAAATAGCCCTCCTCAGCTTTTCTCCAAATATGAATCTGCCTTCTGACTTCCCTATTTCTGTTAATGGTGTCACAATTTTCCAAGTCACCACGTCTGGGAGCTTTCTCAGATTCTTCTTTTATAACGTCTCTCGCATTCACTCTCTGCTCTGCAGCCTGGCTGTTGCAATTCTGGTTCAGCACAGAGAACAAGAGGTACTCATGCCAGCTCTGGCAGTTACTCTAACCCCAACACTCAACTGTCTCAAGATAATTGCAAACATCAAGTATGACACATTCTAACATGATACAAAAATAAATCCATTAATGGTTATTTTAAAGGTCAACAGTGAACTGTAAGAACAACCGCTGTGGTATTAAGTCATCAATGGCAAAAATAGGGAGGGCTGTACCTTATAAAACCTTGTACATAGAAACTTATTTCAGTTAAAAAATACTTTTGATAACTTTATAGGGTTGATGTAAGGTTTTAAAATTACTTTTGGCTTTTCTCTGTAGCCTTTACAGGGGCTAATTTCATTCTTCCAAAAACTTCTCTCTCGCCAAACTGTGAGCTCCAAGAGGGCAGAAACTGTATGTTATTCATCTTTAAGTTACCAGAACACAGCACAGTACATGGCACATGGTGAGCAGTAGGCCCAAAGAACGAATGTGACTGATTTAAGAAATTTCTCATTTTATATCCTTCTTAGACTGCCCTATTATTTTAATATTTTGAGACATAAAACATGTTTTTCTTCTTTATAAATTAATTTTCTTCAATCCAGAATTCTACAAATACACACATTTTTAGCATACAATTTCATCTTTGCTTTTGCCCATCCCCAAATCCTTTAAAAACTTGGCTCTCATGAGCTTTATTGTTTTAGGGACTAAAACATGTTAATTTAAAGGCAAAGCAGATTTGTAATGACTTTAGAGCCTTACTACAATAGGTTATAATTACACATTTTATAAAACTACAGCTGCTACAGAGACAAAAGAGCAACTTGCTTTTGAAATTGTGATTTGTAATTCATATCATCAGTAGACATTTGCATAGAAACAATGTGGTTTTCAAGCAATGATGACTTGCTATGGTTCTTCTCATACAATTCCTATTTTGGACAGTTTTGTTTTCATATAATATATAAGCATTCAATTTATTTTAAACTTACCAGGGTAATTCTGAATTGACTCTGAGAAGTTTATATTTTGAGAAGTAGATGCCACTGGAAGACAGTTTGTCTTGGTTGAAGAAATTCCTTCTGATACTGATTTAATTGGCCGACCTTCTTTGATAGGTTGATAGGCAGCTGTGGAAGATTTGCTGGCTGCTAAATTTTGCATTATATTTTCCCAGTCATCATCACCATCATCATCAAAGTCATCTATGTCAAAATTATCAATATCATAGGAGGCCTGGATTTCTCTTTCTATGTCAATTACTGAAGCAGTGTGTTTATTCTGATCTTTCACAGCAGTGCTTGTGAGAACATTTCCTGGGAAATAAGAGCTTTCATTTCTTTTTTCTAGCTTTGGGGTTTCAGCCCAGTTGCTACTTACAAAGGACTTCTGTAAATGGGAATTGAATAACGGCCTTTCAAAGTGATTCTTTGTGGTGGCTGAGAATCCTGTCTTTCCTGGGGTGGTGGTCAGTAAACATTCCCCAGGGAAAACTGAATTTGAAGGAAGGTGTGGAAAATTTAACTCCTTCATAAAATTCTCCCCAGAAGAATCACCCTCCACAGGACTATTAAGAGAATCCGGCCTGCATCTCCACACTGAGCCAAGAAGACTAGCATCACTTCTCTTAAAATCTGCTTCAGCTAGGAGTTTCCTTCTGAAGAGAGAAAAGAGAACAACAGATTAAATCTAAGTAGTTTACTCTGGTGGGCCATGAAAGGCTATCTTGTTTTCATCCCAAACAGAAATTGTAGCAAAATATGTTCTCTTCCCCAAAGATTTGAATACAAATACTAAAGGAACCATTTGAAAAGTAAATTGACTTAAAACACAGTGACATAACAATCATCCTCCTGCAATTTCCAGGCCAAAAAGCCTGGACATTTTGCCCTGTTCATTTTTGACTCAGAGTGGTAGAAATGCAATCAGATATGTCCCAGAAGAAGAAAAATCAAGATACCTTATGTTCCGCTGCTCAAGTAGTTTGTTCCCACAATCCAAAGCTTTCAGTTTCTCAGCAGGAATAGTATCGATTAATTTACAAATGTGGTCCATCACATGAATAAGCTGCTGCTGCAAATTTAGCTGTCTAGCTATAAGGTAATTATGTTGTTAATATGTTTCTTTGAAAAGAAAAAAGACAAGATTTTCAAAGTCACCCATGTAAAACATGAAGCAGTACAAAAACAAGATCATAAACAACCTTACACTGTCCTGTTATCTATCTGTGATAACAGGAAATTTGAAATCAGGTTGTATGTTATGAGAGCTCATAACTGTTTTCATTTAATTTCATGATAATTAATAATATTTCCTTTGCAGTAACCAAGGTAAATCTCCCCTTACCAACACAAATGGTACTGTAAAAGTCAAACAGGCAACAGCCCCACCTATTGTTACAGACTGCCTGGAATCCAGGCTTCCCTTTAATGGTAACAGCATAGCACCTAGATTGTCTTTTTGGAGACCTCCCCCCCCCCCAATCCCTCAGTGGGTATCTGATATAAGGCAGTCCAGTGAGACTTTCCCAGCTTTTAGACTGACTGGGAAAGAGTACTCTCTTCCCAAGCTTGACATGCTGCTGGTGGCCATCTCTGCCACCACACAAGGCAAGACAGCTCGTGAACAAGACCAACACGGGGGAAGCGGAAAACAGATGAAAGAAATCAGAGTTTGAGATGGAGAGATGGACAGAGGAGAGGAGAGAGAAGGCAAGTATGAGAGAAATTCCTGATGACAATTTTGGGACATCTTGAGTCCTGATGGCCTGCTCCTATTTTTTCTATGAAGCCCTACAACTAATAAACAGAACCTCAAAGGAGTTTAGGTTTTAGATGAAGGAAAGAAACGAAATGGCTTAGGGTGGCAATGGGAAGCAAGGTGCCTGTTCCACCTCTAAGGCCTTAAGTATGTGGGAGGAAAAGCCAGTTTAGGTGGGCTGCAGGGGAAATGGCATTCTTAGGAAACAATGAGAGAAACACAGGGAAAAAACGTTCAGACACAAGAATAAGGCTACAGGGATGTTGCTGACTGACAACGGTCAGTTGAAGGGTTTAAAGGGCAGGAAGGGGAGGAAGAGAGGACAGAACAGAGGGGGTACAGAGCAGTGTGGGGATAAGCATCTGCATGGGAATGACCGGGGAAATCTGGACCTCTATTGGTGACTGAAGGAAATAGGGAAATGAGGTATGAGATGGTAAAAATGGAACTGCTGAATTCTACTCTACTTCTGTTACTCTGTAAGGACAACAGGCATGAGATTGTAAAGAGAACCCACAATGGTCTGAAGGAAATGAAAGCCAAGACAGGCTCAGAGAGAGATACAAGAGTACCTAGCTACTGGAAACGAACCCAAGTCTTCATGTCTAGACAGATTATAACTTAAAATACAAAGGAAACCTAGAAACAAGATCTTAGAGCCTCTGTCGCTGACACGTGAGGCACCTAGTAAACAAGAGAGTTGATGAAAAGTGAAGACAAATAATGTTCTAATTTTCAAAAAAATTTGAAAGTGATTGCCAAAAGCTACAGGCTGTTGATCTTGATGTCAATTCAAGGCAGAATTCTAGAACACGTTATCAAATGTCTTCTTTGTGGGCTCTAAGGAGAGGAAATAATTATAGAGTTAGCAAGAGTTCATACAAACAAACCAGTCATCTTAATGTATTTCCTTCTTTGAAAGGATTACTAGACTGGCAGATAACAATAGCTACCATTTATTAAAGGCCTACAGTGTACTAAGTACTTTATCTTGAATCCTGACAACTATCCAGCAAGGTAGATATTATTTGCTTCATTTTATAGAAGAAAAAACTGAGGTCCAGAGAAGTTTGCCATGGTCACACAGCCAGGAGTAGGAGGAGGCAGCTCTCTATCATAGGTCTGCATCACTCTAGAGTCCATGCCCCATCCATTCCCTCTCGCTGCAACAGACCTTTAACTTTCTGGAGTCATGTGACCGAGCCTTTTGCATCCCCATGGTTAAAGGAGACAAACATGGCCTATAGATTTGTAACTAGTTGAATAAGAAGTGATGAATGGACTGATGTCAGTTGAGAGGGAGGCCTCTAATAACATTCTGTAGGACTCTGTCCTTGTCCCTGTGCTAGCTAACTATGTTATCAGTGAAACTTAATGAAACAGAGACAGTATAGTACAGCTGTTATCAATATAAACTCAAGCACCTCAAGACTGCTGGGTTCAAATCCTAGCTCTGCTGCTGTCTAACTCTATGATCACGTGTAATTATTTAGTACTCCTGTACCTTAGTTTCCTTATTTGTAAAATGGAGATAATAAAAACTACCTTAAAGTCTGTGAGGATTAAGTTGGTTAATATTGTAAGACACAAGAATATCTAGCACATCAGATATTTTTAGGAACATTTCTAACACTATTTCAGAGTCCAAAATAAACAAACAGAAAAAATTCAGAGGAAACCAAACAACACACAGAGAACATTACATACATGCAGGCATGTGCACACAGATACCATAAAAAGTACAGCTTCTATCAAATAAGAATAGAATGAATTATAGAAATTCAGAAAACAAAAAAGAGCTCGTAGAAATTGATTTGATAAAAATAAAAAATTCCACAGAAGAGTTAAAGATAAAATTGGCGAAATATCCTAAAAAACAGAAAAGAAATAGAAAATTGACAAGATAATTAATGGAGGTCTAACATCCAAATAATAGAAGTTCCAGGAAGAATGAAAGAGAGGAAAAAAAATACCAGAAAAATTTCCAGAAAGAACACAATTTCTAGACTGAAAGTAGAAATCAAGGCTGGGAAAGGGGACTGCTGTTTTTCAAAGTCTTCCAGTGCTATCAGATTATTTATACTATATATTTAGTAGAAAATTAAAAAATGAATTAGAAATAAATAAGCAAGGCCGGGAGCGGTGGCTGACGCCTGTAATCCTAGCACTCTGGGAGGCCGAGGAGGGCAGATCACTGGAGGTCAGGAGTTCGAAACCATCCTGAGCAAAAGCGAGACCGCGTCTCTACTATAAATAGAAAGAAATTAATTGGCCAACTAATATATATAGAAATAATTAGCCGGGCATGGTGGCGCATGCCTGTAGTCCCAGCTAATCGGGAAGTTGAGGCAGGAGGATCACTTGAGCCCAGGAGTTTGAGGTTGCTGTGAGCTAGGATGACGCCATGGCACTCTAGCCCAGGCAAAGGGAGACTGTCTCAAAAAAAACCCAAAAAAACAAATAAGCAAAAAAGTATTAAACTTTAAATGGACATTAAGACCCAGCCCCAGAATATATACAAGGGAGAACCAGGAGGATAAAAGGCCTAGAAAGCAATTTCTACAAAGAAGAGTTCAAAGACCTAGTAATATATCACCTGGTAGAAAAATAAACTCCTAGGAGCTTTATGTTTACCTCAAGTGTTAAAGTTACAGGGAGGTAAATTTTGGCTCAATGAGGAATAATTTTGTAATAAGCAGTGTTTTCAAGATAGAGAATGAACTACTTTGTGAGACCATGAGTTGTTTAAGCGAATACTGGCTAACCAATGGACAGGGATGATTCTATGATATCAGAAGAAAAGGGACTATAAATTTGCCATTTTATAATATAGAGCCATAGGTTGAATACATAATCTTATTTTGTTTTCAAAAGTAAGTTGTTGAAACATGTGATACGTCTAAAATACTTTAGTACCGTCACAATCTGTGCTGGTTTCTAGATTAGGCTCCTGTGCAGTAATTTTCTCAGGTTTTGACAAAATATTTTTTGTTGTGCTAAGAACATCCTTCTCTTTGTCAGAGGTGTCAAAGTCCTTTAACATACTGCAAATAAAAAAATGTTAAACCAATTATACTATAAACTAGATCAAATAAATGTACAATTTCCCCCCTAATATTTTTCTATAACTGGTCTGACAATACATAACAGAAAGGATAAACAAGTTTTCATATCTTCTCTATTACAAAACCTCTTTTTTTGTTTTGTTTTGTTTTTTTGAGACAGAGTCTCACTTTGTTGCTCAGGCTAGAGTGAGTGCCGTGGCGTCAGCCTAGATCACAGCAACCTCAATCTCCTGGGCTCAAACGATCCTACTGCCTCAGCCTCCTGAGTAGCTGGGACTACAGGCATGCGCCACCATGCCCGGCTAATTTTTTGTATATATATTTTAGTTGGTCAATTAGTTTCTTTTTATTTTTAGTAGAGACGAGGTCTGACGAGGTCTCGCTCAGGCTGGTTTCGAACTCCTGACCTTCAGCGATCCACCTGCCTCGGCCTCCCAGAGTGCTAGGATTACAGGCCTGAGCCACCGCGCCCGGCCACAAAACCTCTTTAGGTGACCCTCAAAGTCTTCCATATTTCTGGTCCTAAGAGACCTTTTCAACTTTATATCCAATTATGCTCTTTCAGTAACACTAGGCTCCAATCATACCACATCACCCTCATTCTTCATATGAGCCCTGCATTGTCTGTTTTAGGGATTTTGCCTCTGATCTTCTCTCAATTGGAAAACCTGCCAATCTCTTTTTACTCGAAATCACATTTATTCTTCTAAGGCCAGCCTAAGCGTTAGTTCTCCAGCCAGCTGACTATCAAGATCTCTTTCTTCTGAGATTCCAAAGCACTTTATATCTGGACTTCCCTTATTATGCCTAAATGTATATCTGTACATACAATTAGCTCATACAGATTACACAAAAATATATTAACATATAAACATGATCAGTCTGACTGGATAGAAAAAATACTTAATATTAGGCCTGGCACGGTGGCTCACGCCTGTAATCCTAGCACTCTGGGAGGCTGGTGGATCGCTCAAGGTCAGGAATTCAAAACCAACCTGAGCAAAAGCGAGATGCTGTCTGTACTAAAAAATAGAAGTTAATTGGCCAGCTAAAAAGGTATAGAAAAAATTAGCTGGGCATGGTGGTGCATGCCTGTAGTCCCAGCTACTTGGGAGTCTGAGGCAGTAGGATTGCTTGAGCCCAGGAGTTTGAGGTTGCTGTGAGCTAGGCTGACGCCACCGCACCGTAGCCCAGGCAACAGAGTGAGACTCTGTCTCAAAAAACAACAACAACAACAGTAATAAAATTAGTACTAAATGTGTGTTAAAGAGAGGGTACTATGAAAATCCAAAAAAGATAACACTTTCTAGAATTTAAGAGGGTTAAACCAAGGAGGTAGGATCTGAGCAAACCCTGAATGATAGCTATGGGGAAAGTGACAGACTATGAAGGAAAGATTTAAGAAAAGACTATTCAATTTGCTTGATATTCAAGAATCAACCATATTTTCCTGAAGTAGAAATCTGGAATGTAATTTTCTAACTAACTCAAAACAGTGATGAGTAACTATTTTTATATTATCTTTTAAATAGCATGTTATAATTAAAGAAAATGGTCATATTTTTAATAATGCTTTTGAGATTATTGGTTTGACTCATTAGGCTCATTGGAGCTTAGGGTTATTGCAAGGGCAAAATTGAAGAAAAAGCTAAAAAAGGTAACTTGGGACCTGAAGATAAAGAATTTTGAGGGGGCCAGGCGTGGTGGCTCACACATGTAATCCTAGCACTCTGGGAGGCCGAGGCGGGAGGATTGCTCAAGGTCAGGAGTTCGAAACCAGCCTGAGCAAGAGCGAGACCCCGTCTCTGCTAAAAACAGAAAGAAATTAATTGGCCAACTAAAAATATATAGAAAAACTTAGCCGGGCATGGTGGTGCACGCCTGTAGTCCCAGCTACTCAGGAGGCTGAGGCCGGAGGATTGCTTGAGCCCAGGAGTTTAAGGTTGCTGTGAGCTAGGCTGATGCCACGGTACTCACTGTAGCCTGGGCAAGAGAGTGAGACTCTGTCTAAAAAAAAAGAATTTTGAGGGACAGCTAAGGTTTTGGAAGAGAGGTGATACAAAACCATGTCTTTCTTTCCTGTTATGTAGTATCTGACCATTTGACCTCTGAAATTCAGAGGTACAACCAGAATTTAATAAAAAATGAAATAAAATGTGGCATGAAATTTGTGTGTACCACACATACGATATTTGTGAATATTCTATTTTAGTTTTATAACACATACAAATAAGTATACCAAGTTGTAGGCCGGGCGCGGTGGCCCAAGCCTGTAATCCTAGCTTTCTGGGAGGCCCAGGTGGCCGGATTGTTTGAGCTCAGGAATTCGAGACCAGCCTGAGCAAGAGCGAGACCCCATCTCTACTATAAATAGAAATCAATTAATTGGCCAACTAATATATATATATAGAAAAAATTAGCCGGGCATGGTGGCACATGCCTGTAGTCCCAGCTACTTGGGAGGCTGAGGCAGCAGGATTGCTTGAGCCCAGGAGTTTGAGGTTGCTGTGAGCTAGGCTGACGCCACGGCACTCACTCTAGCCTAGGCAATAAAGTGAGACTCTGTCTCAAAAAAAAAAAAAAAAAAAAGTATACCAAGTTGCAATGGAAAATATACGGAGAGTCAACCTTGGAAGTAACATTGTAAGTAACTATCTTCCAATTTGTAAAAATCTGGGTAAAGTTATTTATGGTGTGACAACCTAATAAATTATGTAGCCTTTAAAGGGAACAAAAATAGGTAGCAATTAGAAAACATTTTAGAAACAATGTTAAAAGAAGCAGAATATAAAATCATAGTTACATGTTGATTACAAGAATGCAAAAATCAAACACACATGTAGAGAAGGATTAAAACCAAACATGAATAAAGAAAATGTTGGAATTGTGGGACTACCAGTATTTCTTCTCTTTTTTTATTTTAATTTTTTTTAGAGACAGAGTCTCACTATGTTGACCAGGAAGTAGTACAGTGGCCATTCATAGATGCAATCATAGTGCACTGTAGTCTCAAACTCCTGACCTCAAGCAATCCTCCTGGCTCAGCCTCCTGAGTAGCTAGGACTATAGGCATATGCCACCACACCCAGCAGTATTCCTTCTCTCCTATATAGAATTCTTGTTAAAATGACTACAGTGTTATTTGTGCAATGAACATTTTTAATAAGCAAAGAAAAAAACCCCCAGGTTTATTGTTACTGTTTTGAGACAGAGTCTCATCTTGTTGCTCTGGGTATAGTGCAGTGGTGTGTTCATAGCTCACAGCAACCTCAAACTCTTGGGCTCAAGTGATACTCCTGCTTCAGCCTCCCAAGTATCTGGGACTACAGGCACACACCAGGAAGCCTGGCTAATTTTTCTATTTTTAGTAGAGACGGGGGTCTCGCTCTTGCTCAGACTGGTCTCAACTCCTGAGCTCAAGCAATTCTCCTGCCTCAGCCTCCCAGAATGCCAGGATTATAGGCATGAACCACTGTACCTGGCCCAAACCCAGGTATTTAATAAGGAATCACTATGACATAAGAGAAAAGTACTACACTGGATCTTAGTCCATTTGCCAATAATTACATCATCCTTGGCAATTCCCTGCTCCTTCTTGGGCCTCAGTTGTCTCATCTGTTAAATGAGAATAATGACTTAGAATCTAGACTCTATGGAAACTTTGCTCAGTTTTTCACTTTCTACAGTTCTGGCTAAATTTCTATCAGAAAGAAAAAAAAAAAGAAGCTCTTATATTTCTTTAATTTCATAAAGAAATAGTAATCACACTTCAACCTTTCCCACCTCTTCAAACATCCCAACACATCATTAAAACACAAACCAAAAGAAACTAAACTAGTTATGCATATAAACGCTTTCCCTACCCCTTCCCTGCCCTCTTTTCCTCTCTAATTAAGGTGATATACTGCAGGGATGTTTCTCATCAAAATACTGATTAAATTGCATAGTATATACTCTACCATTCTACTGGACTGAGATTGAGACTGGGGTGAGGACAGAGGTAACAACAACAACAATTAGCAATTTAAACTATTAGGGTAGGCGCGGTGGCTCACGCCTGAAATCCTAGCACTCTGGAAGGCCGAGGCGAGAGGATTGCTTGAGCTCAGGAGTTCAAGACCAGCCTGAGCAAGAGTGAGATCCCATTTCTACTATAAATAGAAAGAAATTAACTGGAATATATATATATATATAAAATTAGCCGGTCTTGCCCAAGAAATCGGTCTGTTGCTAAAGTAAAAAAGGAATTAATATTTTAAATATCAATATAAAAAAAAAATTAGCCGAGCATGGTGGCACATGCCTGTAGTGCCAGCTACTCGGGAGGCTGAGGCAGAAGGATCACTTGAGCCCAGAAGTTTGAGGTTGCTGTGAGCTAAGTTGACACCACGGCACTCTAGCCCGGGGAACAGAAATGAGACTCTGTCTCAAAACAAACAAACAAACAAACAAACGATGAGCCATGTGAAATATCTATTTTTCTCATACTACTACCAATTAACAAGAAGTATATCACTAATTAGCTAAAATTGAGTGAATGACAAATACAATGGCCAATTCTATCCTGCAGGATTATAAAAAAAAGAGGACATATTATGTACTAATTCAGTTCCCAAATAATGGGGTTTTTGTGTCAGTTCAGGTCCAGGAACTTAGAAATATACTATTTTTAGAGATATATTCCTTCTGTTAAAATCAACTACATAAAATTGTTTGGAGTTTCCATGTAATTAATCATAATGGGACTTTGCATCTTTAGAATACTACCAATTAAATCAAATGTATAAATAGGGATTTTTTTGAGGCTTTCATTTGGATATAAACTGTGCAGAAGCACAAAATACATTTATATACAAATGATACTATATAACTAAATAAATTTAACGTATCCCAGAAAAATGTTTACTAGTTAATTAGCTATTTTACCTAAAGCATTTTAAAGAGGAAGAAGCGTCAGAAATAATTTCTTCTTCTGGAGAAGGTGGAACAAAATCTATATCGTAATCATCATGTTCAGATTCAAAACATGGAACTTTCTCAGTTGAATGTAATTCAGCTTCTTCCAAATTTTTCTTCTTTTCACTATTATCTAAAGTAAAACAGTTGATAAACATAGGTTATTTTAATAATTAATGAGACAGAACAGGGTAAGAGCACTTAAAGGAGAGTGTTTCTGGCAAGTCATAAACAATCATAAGACTTTGTATACCAGTTCTCTCCTTTTATGTTAATATTGGCTTATTTCTTCATAAATGATTATTAAGTCAACTGATATAAGTCCAATGAATGTTGAATTGAGGCCAAAGATTTGCTTAGGGATTTTTATGCCTATCTCCAGTTAAATTTGAAACCCAATGTTGACATCAACATTGTCATTTCAAAATTTTTCACTCATATTTAAATAAGGGTAAAGTGCAACAAATAAGTTTGATAACAGCAAAAACATTGCTGCTTATACAGAAAAGCCATCTCTACCACAAAGGCTTCCTACTTGTTTAAGTCTCTCTTTGGACTATGTGTAAAAACACAATGCCAAATTGTTGCTCTCTAGTTTACCTTTTAACAAAATTTCTCTTCAGAAACAGCAAAACCATTGATTAAACTATGGTTTTGCTTATGAACAATCACTTTTCAGTCCTCTCTCACCCTACAGTAACCTTGATAAGATTCAGATATTTAAAATTTTTAGTTTCATGTTTACAACTATTTCGTAAGTGTTCATTAAACATATGGGTTACTTTCACAAGCGGCTAATCTCAGTTATTAAGTTTGGGATGTTTAATAACTACAAGATCTATCCAGGAAAAATTGTGAATGTAATTTATAATACTTTAATAGCACAATTAGGTCACATTATACATCAATATTAGATGGCAACAAGCCATAAGGAGTTATAGTAGAAAAACTTAGTTCCACTTTCCAGTTCTACCACAACAGCCATTTTAACCTGTATGGCTCTTATGGTAGTCCTCCTTAGCCAAGGAGAATACACTCCAACACCTCTAGTCAATATCTGAAACCACAGATAGTGTTGAATATTTTTTCCTATATACACATACCTATGATAAAGTTTAATTTATAAATTAGGCACAGTAAGAGATTAATAATAAAACAGAACAAATTATAACAATACACTGTAATGAAAGTTATGTGAATGTGATATCTCTCTTACTCAAAATATCTCATTGTCCTGTACTCACCCTTCTTCTGGTAAAGATGTGAGATGATAAACTTTCTACATGATGAAATGAAGTGAGGTGAGTGACATAAGCATTGTGACATAAATGGAAAATTCCAGAAATAAATAATTCCTAAGTTTTAAATTTCACATTGTTTTGGGTAGTATGATAAAAATCTCACATCAGGCTCGGTGTAGTGGCTCATGCCTGTAATCCTAGCACTCTGGGAGGCCAAGGCGGGTGGATTGCTCCAGGTCAGGAGTTCAAAACCAGCCTGAGCAAGAGTGAGACCCTGCCTCTACTATAAATAGAAAGAAATTAATTGGCCAACTAATATATATAGAAAAAATTAGCTGGGCATGGTGGTGCATGCCTGTAGTCCCAGCTACTTGGGAGACTGAGGCAGTAGGATCGCTTGAGCCCAGGACTTTGAGGTTGCTGTGAGCTAGGCTGACGCCATGACACTCACTCTAGCCTGGGCAACAAAGCGAGACTCTGTCTCAAAACAAACAAAAAAAAACTCACACCACCTGGCTGTCCACCAGATTTGCTGCTAGTCACTTAGTAGTGGTCTCAGTTATCCGAATGACTGTCTTGGTACTGAAGTGTTTGTGCTCAAGTAATCCTTGTTTTGCCTAATAATGGTCCCAAAGCACAATAGTAGTGATGTAATATTTTTAGACCTCAGTTAGCTGTGGGTAACTGAAACCTCAGAACTTGAAACCGTAGATAAGGGGGGAACTACTGCATTTTCTTCAGGTATAAAATCACAGAGCTATTCTTGAAATTAGGATAATTAGGAAACCTTCCATTTCATCAATACGCCCTGTGTTAAAAATGTGGCCAGCAGATTAGTCAAAAAGTCCTGCTATAGATCCTTTTTTTTTTTTTTGAGACAGAGGCTCACTCTGTCGCCCTGGGTAGAGTGCCGTGGCGTCAGACTAGCTCACAGCAACCTCAAACTCCTGGGTTCAAGCAATCCTTCTGCCTCAGCCTCCTGAGTAGCTGGGACTACAGGCACCCGCCACCATGACCGGCTAATTTTTTCTATATATATTTTTTAGTTGGCCAATTAATTTCTTTCTATATTTTTTTTTTAGTAGAGACGGGGTCTCGATCTTGCTCAGGCTGGTTTCAAACTCCTGAACTTGAGCGATCTGCCTGCCTCAGCCTCCCAGAGTGCTAGGATTATGGGCGTGAGCCACCACGCCAAGCCAGATTCTGAGATCCTTAAGGACAAAAGCTGTATCATATTCGCTATTATTCCCAATGCTTAGCTTTGCATAAAGCAATACAGTCAACATACTGAAATGAAGATAAAATAACTTTTACCTCTTTCATTTCCCAAATGTGTTTTTAAAGAGTGACTTTCCTGAGTATCTTCATTTATAGGTACTTCAGAAATGGGGTCATCACTGATGTAAATCACATCACTACTTAACCATTCTGAGACATCCTTCTGATCCTTAGTCAAATCTACTTGCTTGCTTTCAGAGAAGGAAGGAGTCAAATCAGCCTTTATTGTATTTGTTTTATAAAACTGTTCTTTCAAAAAGTTTCTCTTAGCCTTTTTGGATTTCTGAGCAGTGCTTACTCTTATGAAGTGATTTTTCGGTGGTGTAACAAATGCTTTTGAAGTTCCAGAAGTATCAAAGTCATCCATATCATCCCAATCATTGATGGTACTAAAAGAATCTGATGAAGAACTAAATTCTAACTTCTTGAAAGCAGCATCACGGGGTTTCTTTATAACTGGCGTGTTTTGGGTAGTGCATAAAACTTTCTTCGGAATCTGCGACAAATCTGGTAATAATGGTTTTGAACCAACTCTCTGGGTCTGTTGTCCTGCTGGAGCATTTTTAAAGTCATTGATCCTTGTCTGTTGACTTGTGGTGTGGGATACAGGTTCACTTAAGGAAAAGGCCTCAGTAACATTAACATCTTTAGTACTTAACACAGATGTTTTGGCTACCACGCTAGTTACAGATACATTGTTATCTGAAGATGTTTTCTTTTTAAAAGTGAAACCTCTGAAAAATAATGGACAAATTCAATTAGATAAATTCATTTTAATAAACCCACGAACTACAAAACAAAATCCTAATTTTTTTTTACTAATTCATACAAGTTACATTAATTGTTTCACAAATGAGCAAAGAATTCATCTACCTCTCTGAATGTAAAATTTATCAGGTAACTTAAATTATATTTTATATCCTCTGATCCTTCCCATTCAGAGGCTAATTACTTGGTTTTGATAGACCATTCATGCTATTTTATTTCTCAGGCCGGTTGACCTTAATTAATAGCACCTCCAGAAGGAGGTGACAGGGTAGAGACTCAAATGTGGCTACTTTTTGCTACTCTGATAAAAATTTTAAGGGGAAAAAAGTTAAAAACTGCTAGCTATGCTAAAATCTGAAGGACAAGTAAAGAAGGCATCAGCCCTGGCTATCTGCCGGATTTAATGACATGAAAGTCAGTGCGACACACCTAATGGGTGCAATAAGCACCACCTGGGGGATGGACATGCTTGATGCTCTGACTCAGGTGGGTCAGAGGCAATACATGTAACCTACATATTTATACCCCCTTAATATGCTGAAATAAAATATCATGAAAAAAACTCAGTGGTAACTTCAAAGTCAAACACCCATAACCATGTTTGCAATCTAGTAATGGCACCACGCATAATATAAATCATTATTAGATATCATTAGGAGTCTGAAAGGTAGCTTAGAGGAGTAGGCAGAAATGGAGAGCTGTAAAACTGTCTTTGGGAAGGATACAAAATTATATTAATATGCTAAAAACATTTATTTGCCCAAGTTTATAAGCATACTCATCACTCAATTTATTCAACAAATCTTCATTGAGCAAATATTATGTGTCAGGAATCATGCAAAGGTGCCACTAAAACACGTTCAACCGTTAATTTGCAAAGTGGGAAAAGCATTGAATCTCTCAGCTTAATTTCCTCATTTGTACAATGGAAGAGTTGAAAGAGAAGAGATAGCACATTTGTACAATACAGTAAGTTAGTGCCTATAGGACAGCAAACCAACCAAAATACTTACGAAGATTTTGGTTTTGAAAGACTTAATTGGTTATTAAGTTTTCTGGCTGAGTGACGCTCTAGTTGCTCCTGGAGATTATTCTGAGGAACAGCAGCCATAATGCTAAAAAGTGAGGGGGGGAAATAGTGGAGTCAGATACTTTGAATTAATCTCAATATATATTGAGGAGGGAAAGACTTGATTCAAACAGGCATTGTTCCAACTGTGCCCAGAGTAATGAGACTCTTTTTTTATTTTTTGTCAATAGATTGTTTTGACATTTACAACTGGTGACATTTGAAATGTAATCTTTAACTAACTGAAGGCTCACTCGAATAACAAAATGACCTGATTTCCCCTCTCTTCTTCCACATATGCTCAAATAAGTACAAAAGAAGACATTAGGAGAGGGATTATTGGGAAAGGATTTGTAGAAAAATGGGACCTGACCTAGGCTTGAAGGATAAATGAAAGCTGGTCAGGGAGTGATGTGTGAGGAAATGATCAAAGCATACTGAAAACCCAAAGAACAAATGAATAACTGAATTCTCTACCCAAGGGCAAAACTAGGGAAAGAAGGAACAGCATCACCAATGAGAACAAAGATACCATGCTTCATAATCACCTCGTTTCAACCTAAAAGAATACTTTTACCAAACACACTTATATCCCTGTATAACAAACTGTGGTATTGTTGAGCTACTGTTCAGAATAACATATAGCTTAAGTCACCTTACAATTACAGAGGCTAAAGGAAGACAGGATAGCTGTAACTTATGCCTAGCAAAAAACCCCAAAAAACCAAAAAAAACTCCCTCATTTTGGCTGATAATTATAACCTCCTTTCCTAATCTATAAGGCATCTACTTTTATTTTATACCATATATCTTAGGAGAGTTAACAACATTAGATGATATTTGTGGAAATACTAAGTTTTACGTAAATTGTGTTCCACTCATTAATTATTAAAATAACTTATTTTATTTTAGTCAACTATATATTTTAGTCAACAAAATAGTCAATTATTTTACTTCAGATAATACTGAAAAGAAGAAAAATTTGGAAACTGAATTATATCCAATAGAGAAATTTTTATAAATTCATAAGGATGATGATGATGATATAGATTTTATCCCATCTTCTCCAGAAAAAGGAATTATTTCTGCTGCTTCTTCCTCTTTAAAATGCTTTAGGTAATATAGCTAGTTATTTAATAAACATTGAATAATTCACACTGGTATGTGAATTATATCTTAATAAAGTAGTTACAAAAAAAAGTAGGCAGAAGGAATGAATCCCTACATACCTGTCACCCAGAGTCAATAATTACCAACTCATCCAATATTGTATCAGGTGTACACATGCTGAGGTCCTTACCCCACCCACCACTCTGGAAGTTGACCTCCAAAAATGGTGCTACTTAAATTCTGTCATTCCTCCTTTCATTTACTAGCTGGAATGCTTTTTATCAGTTTCAAAACAATGATGTTCATTGTCTAACCACTTCCAAATGCTAACTTTTTTTCACTCATGACCATGAACTCATGAATTAAACATATTAGGTATGTTTCAATACAACACAGTTATCATCCTTATTGATTCTCAAATTGATTCATGTTTGGCCATGGGAAAAGTTTCAGGAGGGCCCTTCAGTCCTTAAACATAAACTTAGTAGTCTCCGAGAGTTTCCTTACCATGTGGTATGAAAAGATGTTCCAGGCTTATCTGTGCATTTCTGCTATACATGTGAAATCAGCCATTTCCCCAAGCATCCCTGATTCTTTTTAACAGAGAATATTTTAAGGCCACAATCCCTGCAATGTCAAAAAACAAAAAACAACCAGTAATGGCCTTTTACTGAAGTGTGCTCTCTCCAAAGTGGAAGTCTTTCCCAGTAAAAATGACAAATAGTTAAGTCAGACTATTTTTTTTTTGAGACAGAGTCTCTCTCTGTTGCCTGCTCTAGAGTGCCGTGGAGTCAGCCTACCTCACAGCAACCTCAAACTCCTGGGCTCAGGCGATCCTCCCAAGTAGCTGGGACTACAAGCATGCGCCACCATGCCCGGCTAATTTTTTCTATATATTTTTAGTTAGCCAATTAATTTCTTTCTATTTTTAGTAGAGATGGGGTCTCGCTCTTGCTCAGGCTCGTTTCGAACCCTTGACCTCCAGCGATCTGCCCACCTCAGCCTCCCAGAGTGCTACGATTACAGGTGTGAGCCACCACACCCGGCCTAAGTCAGAATATTGCCTTCTCAGAATTTCAACCTCACCCATGTGGACTGCTGACAAGGAGGCAGAGGTACACAGATCTTCTGTTTTAAGACACTAATAAAATGGTCCATGGCATCTTTACTTATCCTTTCCTCATATTACCTCCATATCTCATTTATTTTTGGATCAAAACCAGCTATGGTATTCTAATAACAGAGACTTCCTACATTATCCACAACAGGATTTTATATGTATATTTACCCATCCCAGTAGTGCAACTGTTGGTTATTTCATAACTGCGGTGATATACTATATAGATTCATAGGTAGCTTTAACCTTGAGGTTGACTTTCTCATACTCTTTGGTTATTCCTCTCAGGGTAGCATCCTCCAGCCAGAGTCATATTCTGAAGCATGGTAGTGAGCAAGTACACTAATTTCCTACTCAAAACCCTTCACTGGGAATGCTTGTAAGAAGTTGGTGAGTATCAAGAAGCAAATGGGTGTCTCCTTTGTATGTATTACATGCTGTTGTGTGCTATCATCACGCCTGTGAATAACCACTGCACAACATCATGGGCAACATGTTATAAAAAAAAAACTGTTCACCAAAATAACAAAGATCAGTGATGAAATTAAAGGAGAAAAATTAACTGAAAATAAATTGAGACTAGTGAAAAGTTCCACAACACAGAAAAAAAGAAACAAAGTGATGAGAGCCTAGAAACTAAAAAAACAAACCTCTGAATTAGAATCACCACAAAAATCACAAGTTCAATTTGGAAAACAATTAAAATTTTCTCTTACATATATGAAAGAAGTTATTATGCTATTATAAAAGAATATAAATAAGCAAAAAGCTGATTCAACACTATAATATAATGAGTAAAACAAAATAAACTAGAAATTTAAAATCCTGCAAGTAACTAAGCAAGAAAAATACCACATTTACAGTAACAAACAAGAATTATTTCTGACTACTTCTGACAGAAGCAGAGAACAACGTCTGTAAGATTTTCAGAATAAAAGATGCAGGCAACTTTCATTCACATATGACAAAAGAGAAGTATCTTTATGGAGTTTAAAGTCACAGAAAATGTAAGCTTCAAACTGGGCAAGGTGTCTCACACCTGTAATTCTAGCACCCTGAGAGGCCAAGGCAAGAGGATCGCTTGAGCTGAGGAGCTCAAGACCAGCCTGAGCAAGAGCGAGACCCTGTCTCAACAAAAATAGAAAAAATTAGCTGGCCAACTAAATATAGAAAAAAAATTAGCCAGGCGTAGCGGTGCATGCCTATAGTCCCCACTACTCGGGTGGCTGAGGCAGGGGGATCACTTAAGCCCAGGAGTTTGAAGTTGCTGTGAACTAGGCTGACGCCAGGCATTCTAGCCTGGATGACAGAATGAGACTTTGTCTCAAAAAAAAAAAAAAATCCCAGGCTATTAAGAACAGTTCAAATAGTAATATGGACTTTAAAGGGGAAAGGACTATTGCTGGAAAATGACTAATTATTAATACTAAAACAAAAAACCTTAAGAAAAGAGAGATGGGATGAAGAAAACAAGTTAGAAAAAGGAAGAATACCTTTTGTTTCCACAAATAAGTGAGACTAAAGTTACTGATTGGGGATGTATCAAAATTAGAACTACTTTCCCTCTCTAGGTCAAACCTTCCTTTTTTTCTTTTTGTTGTCAGAATATGGCTAGTTCAGTATATCAAGAGACAGACTACCAAAATGACTACTCTAAGACATTCAATGCCCAGTAGTAATTAGATGTTTTTGTTTCCAGGCTGGGCATGGTGGCTCATGCCTATAACCCTAGCACTTTGGGAGGCTGAGGCAGGAGGACTGCTTAAGCCCAGGAGTTCAAGACTAGTCTGAGCAAGAGTAAGACCCCATATCTCTACAAAAAATAGAAAATGTAGTCCAGCTACTCAGGAGGCTGAGGAAGATCCTTGAGCCGAGGAGGCTGAGGTTGCAGTCAGCTATGATGATGCTACTGCACTCTAGCCTAGGCAACAGAGAGAGATCCTGTCTTAAACAAAACAAAACAAAAAATATATATATATGTAAACATATATATATATATTTCTGTTTTCGGTCTTCCAAGGTTTTAAGGGGTAGCTCCTGAAAAACACAGCCAAGCTCTATAAGCCTTCCTAGGCAACTGTTCAAAGGGGAAGAGTTACCACCTTCCCTGGGGCTAAAGGGGTGAGCCTGACCTAAAACAACCACAACCTTATGAACCTCAACTGGGGCACTGGGGGGGAAGCAACTTGCTGTTCTCTGATCAAATTAAACATCAAACAAACACAATTTCTACACAAAGAAATTTTTGACAGGAATTTCATAAATGTCATATTCTCTTCTTTCATTGTTTTCTATATATGTATAATTCATCTTCTGGGAAGAAGCAAATAACTCTGTGACTTAAAAATAGAGCTGTCAAAATTTGTAATCCCATTATTTCCCAAAAGAAAGAGAACTGTATTAATTAATGAGTATCAGTAACAGCTGAGTAGTTACAATATTAAGTGAAACGACTAATATATCATCTCAATAGTTTAATTAATACAAACCAATATGATCAGATCAATAGATTAAAAAAACACATTTCCATTGAGGCATAAAATACATGCAGTAAAGTGCACTAATAAATCAAGGTACAGAACATTCACACCACCACAGCATACTTCTTTGTGCCCCTTTCCAGTAAGATTATTAATAGTTTTGCTATTCTTGATCTTCTTAATTCATGTATATAGACTCATACAGTATGTATTATCAATGCATTTTTGAAAAGGCATCTGATAAAACTCAAACCGCTTCTAACAAACAAATTAAAACACAAAATTAGAAGTTTTTAAAATCAAGAACCAATACAATATATTTCACACCAAGGGTGAATCCATTAAAAACAATGACAAGATTGTTCTCTCATTTTCACTCTCATATTGGACATTCTTGCCAATGCAAAAATATTCAAAACAGAAAATGCTAGATGAGATTATCATTATGTGCAGACAACTTGATTATATACCAACACAATCCAAAGAAAATCAGTCATAATAATAGATAATTAAAACTTCAGAAAAGTGGTTAAAAGATAAATATAGTGTACAAGTAGGGTAAAATCTCAGACTCATCATAGTTTCTGACTTAATAGATACATACATAGAGATATAAAGAAAACAGATGGAAAATATGAGAAGTTAAGAGACATGGAAGACAGAGTATGAAAGTCTAATATAAATGTAGCCAGAATTCCAGAAAGAAGAGAAAATAGGGCAGAATTTGAAAAGATGACAGCTGGGGCTTTTCCAGAAGTAATTAAGGACACTAATCCTCAGATTCAAGAAAGCCAACAAATTCCATGCAGAGAGATAAAAAGAAATCCACACAAAAATATATCACTGTGTAACATTTGGACAAAAAATTGATTTCTCTTCAGCAAAAATGGAAATCAGTAGACAGTGGAATATCTTCAATGTGCTGATGAAAATAACCTAGAATTCTTTTCCCAGCAAAAATACCCTTCAAAAACCAAGGATACCGAATTGTACACTAAGTTTCAAAAGATAAATATCATGGTATATGAATTATATCTACATAAAGCTCTCATTTTTTTAAGTGGCTATCATAAAAGCAACAGATATTAAGTGCTGGCAAGGATGTGGGGAAAATTAGAACCCTCATACACTGCTGGTGGGATTGGAAAATGGTATAGCCACTTTGGAAAACAGTTGGGCAGTATCATGTAACCAAGCAATTTCACTTCTAGTTATATACTCAAAACAATGGAAAACAGGTATTCAAAACAAGTACTTGTACACAAATGTTCACAGGAGTATTCACAATAGCCAAAATGTAGAAAGAACCTAAACGTCCATGAACTAATGAACGGATAAATAAAATATGTATATCCATCCCATTGAATATTATTCAGCCATACAATGGAATGTAGTACTGATAAACACTACAATAATGATGAATCTTAAAAATGTTATTTTCAGTGAAAGGAGCCAGTCACAAAAAATCATATATTATACAATTCCATTTATATGAAATGGACAATAGGCAAACCTATAGAGACAGAGAGTAGATTAGTGATTGCCTGGGGTTGGGAGGGACAAGAGGATTTGGGGATGATGGCAAGCAAGGAGTCAGGGGTCTCTTTAGGCTGATGAAAATGCTCTAATATTGGTTGTGATGACATTTGCATAATCCTGTGAATATATTAAAAGCCACCGAATTATACTGTATAAATGGGTAAATTTAAAATATGTGAAGGCCAGGTGCGGTGGCTCACGCCTGTAATCCTAACACTCTGGAAGGCTGAGGCAGGCGTATTGTTTGAGCTCGGGAGTTTGAGACCACCCTGAGCAAGAGCAAGACCCCATCTCTACTAAAAAAAAAAAAGAAAAAAAGAAAAAAAAAAAAGAAAAATTAGCTGGACATGCTGGCACATGCCTGTAGTCCCAGCTACTTGGGAGGCTGAGGCAGGAGGATCGCTTAAGCCCAGGAGTCTGAGGTTGCTGTGAGCTAGGCTGACGCCACGGCACTCACTCTAGCCTGGGCAATAAAGTGAGACTCTGTCTCAAAAAAATAAAAAATATGTGAAATAGATCTCAATAAGCTGTTATTTAAAAAGCAATGAGAAATGCTTTTTCAGATTATCAGAAAACCAATAGTTTGTCATCAGCACACTCTCATTAAATGAACTACTAAAGCATGTACTTTAAGGTAGAGAAGTGAGCCTAAGGTAGAGAAGGCATGGAAGATCTCAGATCAACTAAAGCAAAAAGTAAGTGGTAAATATGTGGTTAAATCTGTGCAAATCTTGACTGCATTAAAAAAAAAAAGTCTTGTGGGGTTAAAAAAAAATAGTTAAAACACCCAACAATAGTAACCTAAAAGTGAGGAGAGAGGTAAAGAGAGTTCATGTGTTCCAAGGTTTTTGTACTGCATGGAAGGAGTGTAAAGGTACTGATCAACTTTAGACTTTGAAAAAAACAAACAATTCATGTTGTACTTTCCAGTACAACTACTAAAGAATAAAAACAGTATGTAACTTAAAATCTAGTTAGAAGGGGAAAATAAAATGATTAAAAAAAAACCCCTCACCTAAAAGAAAACTATATAAAAGGGAAGAAAAGGAAAAATAGAATATAAAGCACAAAATAAGGTAGATTTAAATCCAAATATTTATGAGTTACAATAAATGTAAATCAACGAATTGCCTTAAAAAATGTTATCAATCTGAGTGGAAAAAATGATACCTAACTTTTATATTTGCTATTTATTTTTAATTATTTATTCTTTTTGAGACAGAGTCTCACTTTGCTGCCCAGGCTAGAGTGAGTGCCGTGGTGTCAGCCTAGCTCACAGCAACTTCAAACTCCTGGGCTCAGCGATCCTACTGCCTCAGCCTCCCAAGTAGCTGGGACTACAGGCATGCGCCACCATGCCTGGCTAATTTTTTTCTATATATTTTTAGTTGGCCAATTAATTTCTTTCTATTTATAGTAGAGACAGGGTCTTGCTCTGGCTCAGGCTGGTTTCGAACTCCTGACCTTGAGCGATCCACCCGCCTCAGCTTCCCAGAGTGCTAGGATTACAGGCGTAAGCAACCCTGCCTGGCTGTATTTGCTGTTTATTAAAGACACATCTAAAACACTAGGTATATACAAAGGTTAAAAGAAGATGGGGAAAAATATACAAAAACTCACCAAAGAAAAGCCACAATAGCTATGTTAATATCACACAAAATGGATTTTAAGATAGAAATCCTAGCCTTACTAAAGAGGGTCACTGTATAATGACAGATTTCAATTTACCAGGAAGTTATAACAACTTTAAATTGTATGGTCCATAAAATAGCTGCAAAATACATGAAGCAAAACTGATAGAATTATAAGAGAAAAAAACTGTAATTTAGATTTTAAAATACTTCTCTTAATTTATAGAGCAAGTAACTAAAAAAATAGATTTGAATAACACAAACTTGATCTAATGGATATATTAATATATAGAACTCTGCACAAACAACTGAAAAGAATGTACATATTCTTTTCAAAAACAGATATTTACCAAAGCTGGCCAGGTAAGGGACCATAGAAGCAAGTCTCGGCCGGGCGCAGTGGCTCAAGCCTGTAATCCTAGCACTCTGGGAGGCCGAGGCGGGTGGATTGCTCAAGGTCGGGAGTTCAAAACCAGCCTGAGCGAGACCC